>JAUYWV010112818.1:0-21037 GCA_032274565.1 Nematoplana nigrocapitula
TAATCAACTCATGCTAACTCATTGTTGTTTTATGCTAATCAACTCATGCTAACTCATTGTTGTTTTATGCTAATCAAGTCATAGTACTATAAGATGCATTTATATTGTTCTTTCTTGCAAATTCGTATATACACGTATGAAGCAGCCTGCTTTCGAGACACTTATCCTACACTGCTGCATGTAAACTCCCTCCACCTTTATCATATGATTGATCTCGAATTAAAAAATGAAAATCAAGTAAATATATTGAGCAGGGCTGTTTCAAGAAGTTGCATCCCCGTATCCCATATATCATTTGTCATATTGTGTGTTATACGCTACTGTACAATGGAATATTTGGCTATATTTAGCTCGGGGCATAAAAATGCTAACATCGATATAATCAGCATCATTTTGTTTTAACTATAATCATTTCAAAGAAAGTTGTTCCAGCTGCCTAGGCTATTGAGCCACGCGATGAGGAAGTGAAGAGACGTGAGCTATCGAGTTGTGGAGAAGGGAATAATGGTGGTTAGTTGGTTGCAGGAGAACTGTTCAATGGAGCAGTCAGAAACTGCGAGCGTGATCAACTGGCAGACACGAAAAGAGAACAGTGGATGACCCCCCTCCTCCCTCCCCCATCTTTCCTCTGTCTCACTGTCTCACTGCCTCCTTGCCTTTGTCTTTAGCATTCCTCGCGCGTCTCTCATTCCATTGTTCCCATTTGTTTTTCCACTCAATTAGATGTGGATTAATTTGTTACTATTTTTCATTCGATGAAATGACCCTCTCCTTGCCAGCGCAGCTCTCTCTCTGTCTGGCGATGTCTGCCTGATGCTTGCCTCGCTCCACGGTTTAGAGAGGGGTGTCCGAAAGGGTCCTTATTTTACGTCGATTTCAAACGTCTTCCAGGGAGTAACATAGGCTGGTCAGAATTTCCTCTCCATCAATGGTTTAAAATAGTGCTTTTACACCATTGGGAGGTCTACGTAGTTCTGTATAGGTATTGATGTAGGATTACAACAATATACTACAGAATGAGGATCCCAATAGCGTTAACAAAGATAATCTTTTCAACAATTTTAGGTGGAGGGAATTTTGACCAGCCTATGTCACAATCTCAAAAAACGTTAGACAGTGACGCGAAATTGGCGTATATACTATGATTTTTGCTCCATCAATGGTTTAAAAGTCAATAATAAACTTCATGCCCTTAGCCTCATTCATTCATTGCAATTTCTGTTCTATAGTATATACAGTAGGCGACTATACATGCTAGTAGGTGTAGTATGTAAGCTTGTCGTTATGTTTATTAGCTGTTGTTTGTTATGTTTGTCATGTGATCGTGAGTAGTGAGTAGTAATTTGATGTTTGATTGTGTTCCGCCCATATAGGTCAGTCTCTGTCCAGAATACTATAGTTTCTTCTCATGTGAAGTCGATAGCATTCTGCTGGTGTGTACCGTGCGTAGACGGTGATTAAACACTGTGACGCTTAGCAAAACATTGATTGTTATTAGTTGGCAATTTTTTATTGCTATGTCATGACTTTGTCGAGAGTATCGGCTTCATCAACTCCAATGGCCTCCATGTCAAAATTCACAGAGTCTAACATGTCTTACATTGGCAAGTCAAAACGTCACATTGACAAGTGGATAAAGGAGCATTGATTACAAAACAGTGCTATTAGGGACGACCTGTTAACTTGCCTCCAGTGTTCCAATTCTTACGGTATAAATAGCTATAAATTTTTAACAAGTTGTAAGGGTGATTTTAATCTTCGTATTTCTGAAGTCTTGTATATTGAAAGAAACCAACCTAAATTAAATGCTAAGTTGGCTAATCAAGGTGCTTTTTTTCCTTAAGTATATTTAGATTTTCTTATGAGTCTCTGAATTCTGTATTTTAATGTCCACGTATTTATTAATTGTTGTAAAATTATGAAGATTAAGTGATATAACGTAAACCGTTTCAACAATTATATGAATTTTATAGCGTTTGGATCTTCGTTCTTATTTAAATCATTCTCCTTACCAAAATTAGATCTTATCTCTCCTCCCCATGTAAGCGAACCACCCTATATAGGTTGAATCATGTACGCATATATTCAGTTTGAGTTCTTTAAACTTTAATCCCTATCTTCTCTGGTACTTCTCTAGGCGTAGCACAAGATTTTCTTCCAATCCATCCTTTTCCTGCGCATTCACACATAGGTATATAGTAGTACCACGTCGCTAACAAACATCATATGCGTCAAGTAACCTTTCCGATCTCTTTCGTGTATCTGCGGACGTCTATGATGATTGCGAATAGGAAAGGTCTAAGAAGAGCTCTATATAGATTCCTGATGGAGTCTAAATGTTCCAGTAACTGGTTCACTATGGTTGCCGCATTATACTTCACTATATTGTTACATTGATTCGCTGACGTTACATATCCTTCACCAGTCTATACTATACTTCTTTAGGACACCCTTACAGCTCATGCCTCAATGCAGGTCTTCTCTGGTGAACAATTATAGACACAAGTTACATTAATATCCGTTGCATTCACTTTTGACATGTGTTCTTCCGAAACATTTAGATATATACGGCTTATTTTTCAAAGACATCAAACCCGACCAGTGAATCATATTAAAAACAACTTTATGCAAACAAAATCTCAACCTGGACAGTAAACAATTGAAATAAAGAATGTGGTTCAATCCCTTCGTATATTATGAACTTTTACAGCAGATTTTGTAGCGACTTCCAGTGAAAATCACACATCCAACATTACTATAATTAATGAATATGTTTATATGTGGGACTCATCGACAAGTCGTAACTGCATGCAAAACATGACAATATAAATCTGATGACGAAACACTTTCGTCCAAAGACAAAAGTTGAAATTCATCGCGTTGATTTCCGTCACTTATTTTAAACTATTTTAAATTATTTCGAGATAATTATGTGATTATCAATAGAATATTTGATTGTGAGTTGGCTTATACGTGAGTAATTTTCTGCATTTCCCTTTTAGATACTTTTCTTTACTGTGCCATTAATTTTGGGCTACCCTGCTCCTTATAAGCTGAAATCCAATGTGGGTTGTCTTTTGACCAATAACGAGTATTTTGCCTGTTAACCTCGCCATTGACATAAAAATTGACTTCATCTGTAAATAAGATATTACGCAAGAAAAATTGATTATCTTCACACTGCTGCATGAACCAGGCCCACATTTCTTCTCGCCTGTCTGGATAATCTTCTATGAGTTTTTGAACGAGTTGTAACTTGTATGGGTGCCATTTCTCTTGATGGAGTATATCATGTATGCTACGTTTTTTGGGTACATCAATTTCCAGAGAAGCTCTACGTAAAGATTTTGTAGGACTTTTGGACATTGCAGCCAGAACATTAATTTTCGTATCATCATCAATTGATGGGCGACCACTGCGTGGTTTATCAGCAACACAGACAGTTTTCTTTGAATTCCCGAAAGAGCTTACCAATGGCACTGTATGAAGCACCATCAATGTCAGGATTCTCTTGTACAAATTGCGCTTCAATTAGGCAAAAAGTATCAGATTAGTATTTCCCCACATTAGTATCAATTTTATCTTAACTTCTTGACTCTAATTAGGCATTATTAATCAACTGGTAGATATTGAAATTGATAATAAAAGTGTTGCATGCAGCGCGCGTAGTAAGAGAAAATAATTGATTTACATTGGAATTGTGAGCCAATAGAACTTGACTTTAAGCTAGTCAAAGTCAATCACTCATCAATCACGCTATAATCATGCAGCAAAAACGCAGTAATAAAACAAATATGCATTTCTACGGTCTGGAATATAATTCTTGTTTATTTTCAGTGTGTCGACTTTTTGGACACCCTGTAGATCCAGCCCTGGAAACAGTAAACTTTATCTGTATATAGCCTGCAAGTGTACGAAAAAGATGATATAAGTCTGAATGGGGGCACGGGTAACATTCAGCAAACGTCACACAAAGAGGACGAAAAGTGAATTAACTATATGGGGTAAACTTGACATAAACCCTCCAATTACTTCCGCGTGGGGGAGGGGTGAACTAGAGGAAAGTAAATGCTTACTACTAAAGATGAACTTATTGACGATATTTTCTCTGACCAAGATGCCACACTATAGCTACGAAAAGGGTTAATGACGCTTGTGTGCTAATCCCAGAATTGTTGTCAGTGGTTCTGATTTCGATAAATTGGCCAACCTGTTGAAACTTCCGTTTCGTCACCGAGTCCTCCAAACTACATTTTAACACCACATAGTTCTATACTACTTCTCCAGTTCAGCATCTTGGAGCTATCGATGGCTATAACTATAAGTCAAGATATACAATGTACACAGTTGCGGATCTAGTGGGGGGGGGGCAGGGTCCAGGGGGGGGGCGTCCCCTCCAAAAGTTGTGATGGCGCCCCCTAAATGTGCATTTTCACGGGCTGTGGCGCCTCTGGGGAAGGTCTCGCCTCCCCCCCCCCCCCCCGTGCTAAATTCCTAGATCCGCCACTGGATATACAGAATGTTTATGTGTGGAAACGTCTTCGGAAGGACTCCACTAACTACAGCAACTCCCCAAGACGAGACGACAATTTGGATTGAGCATTATTCGAGCAATGCTTGTTCGACGAATCACCACTGAGGACATTTCGTGTCGCGCAGTTCTTCAACTGCCATTGGTGGTCGCCGAGTCATGACGCATCCAATGAACCAATCGGGAAAATTCCATCCGCACCAACTGCCGAACTGCAAAGAGGAAAAGAGAGAGAAAGGAAGACATACGGCGAAAGTTTTCTCTGCCAGTAACTAAGGGCTTCAGAGAGACAAAGTTTCGTTTTGGGGAGAAACTTACTATTATAGTGTCGGTAACCTCGATCCTCCAACGCGCGAGACTAAAGCGGATCGTACACGGACAAACTATAATATCTCTAAAATATTTACAAACGATATTTATTTTTGACGGTTTTTCACGAAGGACATTCCTCAAAAAATTGGTAAGCGATTCGCTTTTTTAAAAGGTTTTAGTTATACAGCTTGAAATTTTCTTTCAAAACAACATTGTTTAACACATCTTTACAATAAAAACGACACATTAAAGGAGAATTTTAAAATAAAATTGCTTAACAACAGTCATGAATGCGATGGGCACTGGGCGCGTCCAAATTTTATATATTAAGGCTATTACTTTTATTAAAAATAATGCGTGACATGACTTCATAAATGTTCTTTTACATGAATAATTATACGATTCGTTCCATGTTCATCATTTGTCACAGTTTTTCTTTACAAAAATATATTGTATATGTATCCTTTTGAAAGAATAATTATACGCTCAAGAAGAAAAGCGAAAATGAAAGAATTTCAACACAACAAACAACATTATAGTCATTGAAAAATATCTTTAAGTTAAACAGAACTTTTAATTAAATGTAAGATGGAGTATACCTGAAAATGTCATCATTTGGAATACTGCATAATACAAGGTTCTTTATCTCCGTAAACATCAGGCGGCTAATACAAAACCGACAGATTTTAGAGACACGAATTTTTAAAATAATAGGTACATATTATGTAACTCTTTCCACGACTTAAACTATATGCGATTTACCTACACTTTCACAACCGACTCCGCTAAATTGGTATATTATAAGTTTATAACATAACTAAAAAATTATACCTGATCAAATTTTGTAATTTCTATAGCAATATTTTGTAATCGTAACAAAACTGACAGTTTGTAAAATCGTTTGGTATAGAAAGATGAACAGTATGTACTGTATAATAGGAACATTCCGAAAATATTAAAAAATTGTATAAGATAATTATCAAAATTCTGATTTCAAGATGTATCTTGCTGAATTTTAATTCCAATGCAATATGGAATTCATTGAAAGAACATCTATAGTTCAGTATTTTATCAAACGATTTAAAGTAAGTTAAATCGGTAAAGAAATCATTAACTGCCAGAAAATTTGATTGAGAAAATACATTCTTTAAATAAGAAAAAATTTAAATCCATATGCATGTCATCATATCTATACAGTACAATGCGAAGCAAATTGAAAGCAAACGATTTACAGATGGAAATATAGAAAGTCATATTATATACAATTTGCAGACTTTTTCATATATGGGAAATATTGGTAAAAAAGCGTTCTACACATACAGAGACAAATAAAATGACAAAAAATTGTTAACTTGTTTCTAGAATAGCCAGCCTCGTTTCAGAAATGACGCGCAGTTAAACTGACAATCAAGGAAAACATATAAATCTTTGCCCCATATTTTAAACAATTGCTTATTTGAAATTGTGAGATTAATGTTCTTATCAGTTTTCGAGTAGACATTTTCATTATGACAACGGAACACAATCAGACCTACAGTATCCTATCTATAATTATAGAAATGTGGGTATGTATGTATGTCTGACCGGTATTTTTCTCCCAACTTTCTTGACGGATTTGCCTGCTTGATGACTCAAAGAAATGCTACGCCTATATGGGTAACATGGGAAAAAATAGCCACGAGATGCAAAATTTCTAATTGAGAGGCCCACAGCAGAAAATACCCCCAAAAATATGTTTTTGCTGCGATGCTAAATCAATATGTTGCGGGAATTTGAATTCTGCAGTAGCCGATTGATTAATTTGAATTCTGGAGAATAAGCGATTATTGATTGCAATGCGAAATGAATCAATTAGGAGAATGAAGATTGCTGCGATGCTGAATCAATATATTACAGAATTCAAATTCTTATTATAGATAGGATTACTTACGCTATACGGGTAATCCTAATTGAAAGGGGAATTTAAAGTTTATATTGTCCTACGCTCGTCCATCTATAATTCTGAGAAACCTGATAGGTTATATTGGTGCGAAATATATAAAAACAATGTTAAAATCTGAATTAAATTCTATCAGTGCAGTTAGAATTTATAGGCGGAGGTTAAAAATTAGCATCTACACTACAGTATATGAAAACGTCTCATATACATGATCGGCAGATTTCCCGCATTTTATCAGAAAAACAACTGATGACAATTATGTCAGGAAAATAAAAAATGACTTTAAACATAAAGTTATTCATGTTTTTCATTCTGTAGTTATCCTTCTAAATACTGTATATTAAAATTCTGAAAATTCTGAAATTATGAGTCGTGTACTGTAATTTGCAGAGGCGTGTAAAAATCCATTTTATAGTTTATATACGAAACCAAATAAATGGTTAACAAGTTTGATGACATATCTGCGGTGCACTTTTCATCGATGACGACATCAAGGATCAACCATAATGTACAGAACGTATACGTCGTGTATAGGACGTTATTCGCACTAGGAGACCATATTCATCTTTTAAACTTACAACCTCATTTGGTGAGATAATGAAAATATAATTTTAATTAGATTTTTTTAATCAGAATATATAAATAATGCTATATATTTCATTTGATAGAGCTTTCTGCTATTACAATGAACCCGTGTCGTGAATGAACAGCTTCGTAACGCCTCCTTATACCGTAGTGTATATTGTCTGATCTCAATTATCGTGATGATTTCTTTATTGCTTACCTGGTGCCATCAAGTCAAGACCGACATTTAGCGACTCCCAGGATGCATTCTCTCCATTTTACTCGCGGTCATCTCCGTCTCTTCCGCGTCCCTTCCATCTTCTTTCCAAGCATCTTTTCTCCAGCGTGTCATTTAGCCGTATGATGTGATGTGTTGGCCAAAGCTGAGATTTACGAATGGCAGACCAGAGATTCGTTGTATATTTGTAGGTCCAATTTCTTGAAGAATTTGTCTATATTTTGGTTCTGCGTTGTGTGTCCATCTGATTTGAAGCATTCCTATAGTCAACACCTCATTTCAAACGCATCTATCATCATCCAGCCTTTCTTATTCGTGTCCCAGTTTCATCCCGCACCAAGTCTTTCTTTTTCTAAAATGGTATTGACCTTCTCATCTATCCAGATATTATTAGTAGTTAAGCCTGCAATTACATTTCTTGCCATTGCAGCTCTTCTTCTGATCTAAGTTCGACATCCTTTTGTTTGGTGAAATTTGTGCTTCCATATAGCAGTTCAAAGGGGTCTCAACAACTTCTATTGTCTCCGGTGTACATGTGGAAGTCATCGTTTTGTGTAAATTTTAAATATTTTGGTATTTTGATTTGCATTGAGTCTAAGGTCAGACTTCTTACATTTTAATTCTTCTTTTTACACTGCTGCAAGCGTTGTGTCGACTGAGTTATAGGTTGTTTATCTGCAGCCATCCGATCTTGATGCCAGCTGTTAACCCCTATCTATCGGAAATGGACTGACGTTGATTATATGTCTTATTGAATAATTATATACCAGATACTCTACACAGTATGTTTCAATACATAATTACCATAAAACAAATCACACGCACACATACATATATGAAAAGTTAAATACATGATTTGTTCTCGAGAAAATATGAAGTAATTTTGTCTGGGGAGCATACGCACCACATTTCCGGTAGTACAATAGTTTACATAAAATGTAATGTTTAGCTAGTATGCAAGTACCACCTGTACAAACTATTCTTTATAAACTATAAAATGTAGGACATGCTTACTATAATGGAATAAAGTATACTTCATAAAAAATGACTATGTCTCATATTATTCTAGTGTAAATCATACAAAAAGCGATGGGGTACAGTTAAGTTCCGCTTTATTTACGTACATAAAAATCCACCCGGTGGATAAAGGTTAAACATTTTTCATCTATATAGGGCGTTTCGCAAGATTGGTTCGGTATATTTAGATTAAACAGACAAGGTGAGATTATGCTCCCTTGTCGGATATCGTTTGCAATGGCAAACCATTCGGTGTCACTAATCGCGATTGACATTATTTAAAATTCTTTACGTCGCAATTGTAGAATTTATTTTTGATTGATTTAATTATAAATCAATATTTGTAGCACTATAAAAAGCGGTCACTTGCCTAGAAAAGTTGCGTCTGCTTCACTATGTCCGCCATATTGTACATGTATTATATCTGGGCAAATATATAGGTTATTTATATTATATCGCTGTATATAAGATGTCATGTTGCTGCTTCATTTAGGACTGCTAATCGCATCACCCTCCAAAATTAGGTCGAATCCCATGGGGAGAGGTTGGAAGATCGCACTTTTGCCTTTTCGCACCGGATGCGACGAACACACAGCTTGAATATCCATATAGACTTTAATTGAGCCTGAAGATTGACATTCTAGTCATTTACTGAGTGAAGTTAGCCGAAGAAGAATTTATATAACATTGGTTAGCAAGATCCCGTTTGTTACCAAACAGCACGTTCTATACTAAAAAACCATACCTATTTTTTAGAACGATTCTAAACTTTTAAACGACAAATAAAATCTGAAGTGAAAACAACGAATTGTTATTATATTATAACATAAAACGTTGGACCAAGCTTCTACCAAACGCGTATAATTGCAACCGGTGGCGACTAGCTGTTCGACGCAGTCATTATCAATTCAAAATTTTAAATAAAAAATATATTTAATTTTGTACGATATGAAAATAAACTGATCCGCGCATTATTTTAAAAAAATGAAAAAAATACGATCATATCTATAAAGGGTAGAAAACATTTTTACAAAAGATTATATTAATTAGATGTTATATTTTATGCGTATTTCTTTAGATAGAATGATGTAAATGTCTCAGGATATAAAACGCGCGGCAGTGGTATAGTTGAACTAGACCGAAAATGTCCCATTTTTTAAAAAAGCCCACTGATGTATATGCTTCACGGTCGGCAAACGTTACGAGGGTCAGTTGTTGAAGAAACATATATAGGGGAAAGCGAGACCAAGAACGTGGAGTGATAAAACCAAATAAAATCTTAATATCACAGTGGACGATGGCAAAATATTGTAATCAGATCTGACATTAATTGGCATGTCGATCTGTGTATGGATTTCAGCATGCCTATATAATTGTAGTGGGGAGTGTGTATTTTGTGCTCTTTCTACAGTTAAGTACCTATGGTATAGCTACAGAAGTGAAGCGAAATTGGGCGCTAATGCATTATACGCACCAACCGTATAACCGTATATTAACCGTTTACGGAAAAACGGAACCGTCACCGGTTAGAGTTATGATTCCTAAGAAACGTCGTTCGAAAAGTCAGAATCATTTCGACAGCCATACACCTTCACCAAAAATATAAATAAACCTGAAACTACAGACAATAATAGTCTGCAATTGGAAAATAAATTACAACGCTCTTGTTTAAATATACTAACATTTCCCAAGTGTATCGATCCAAAGTCATACGGTTGATTATACGGCTGGTTATACGGTTGGTGCGTATAATGCATTGGCGCCGGAACTTGACACTCGCCTGTAGTACAGTTCTTATATGGTTTTGTGTCCCAACAATATACTTACAGTATTACACATACCTCCAAACAATTAATTGGATACATCTCACTTTTGCCTGAAGTGCGCGAAGAACAAACAATCGAACCGTGCATGCCTTGGACGACGAGAGAAGGAAATAATGACGCGCGTGAAAGAGAAAGAGAGAGAGAGAGACAGAGAAAGAAAGGTGAAGAAAATAAAAAACACACACATAGATTCTGCTGTTGTTGAAGGAATGAATGCTGGAATGAACACACAACTGCCACACCCTATTCTGTGCGCGCATCGGTTCTCAAACAGAGCGGTGGCACCATTGCATTGTATCCCATTAGCACAAGGATGTGAGTTTCTTTTTTTCGGCTGCTCGAACACTCGTTCCCTCTGTTGATGTTTTTTATGTGTAAAAAAGGCATTCAGTTACATAGTTGAGTCTGTACTGCAGCTGTCAGTCTCGACTACTACCAGACTGGTTTCCCACTTTTATCAATTTTAGATGTATTTTCAAGATTTTATTTTTTTGATAAATTTCTTGCGAACAACATAATAAAGCATATACTATATATCGCATGCATGTAACTTAAAGATAGACAGCAGGCTGTTAAACCATAAACCATATAAATAATATCATAAGTAGGTCACCCAATCAGCGAAAGCCACGTTATAAGTAGGTCAATGTTGTTTAACACGAAAACAACTTACACTATAATAGTTGTCATGAAGATATCAATTAGGGAATTTTTATTTAGCAGTCGCGGTTCATAAACAAAAACTGAAAAGGAGGTCTCTAGAAAAAACCTTTTTTATACTACTGCGTAGGTGTGACCTAGACCTAGAGCTCTTATTGGTCCAGGAAGTCGCATTTACATGACGATTTATTAGTATGGGTTCATTACATTCTAGAGAGGGTGCACGCAACTACGAGTGCGTGATATTGAGCTAGTTATGACGTGGCATCTCTTGATTGGCTGACCTACTTATGACGTCACAAATTTCCTAAGCAACCAAAGACGATACAGAGAGGCATCATCTCCTACTACTGATATGTCATACATACTTGTTTTAGAAAAGAATATATACTGTAAATGAATTCCAACATTTGACTTTGCAGTTAAACAGTTCGATATATTTTTAAATTACACCCTTGCACTTTGCAAAATATCATTAGCAGTGTATAATGACGTACATCGAAGCGGTGCTAATTTTTGTTCCTGAATGGCAAAACCAAAGTGTCATCTCTGAAGAGAAAACTAAACGCTCAAACTGGCACAGCGCGCACCAGATACACCATAGTTACATCTACTGTATGTACGTCAGATATTCTGCGGAAAACCGAATTGTTAAACAACCTTACCAAATAAAGGGGTCTTAGTCGACAAAATGTTTAAGTATCAAAATATAGTCTATATATATATAGATAGAGTATAAGGGGGAGTTGAACCTTCTTTCGATGAAAATAAATTTCTATATAGCTGTCTGCGCGCATATCTATTTCACCTCGTCTCTGCATGCTGATACAGAGTTAAGCAAAGCTCTAATACTAATAAATTAGCTTAACGTTGAAAAAAGAGTAGAAGTACTGAAGTTCCTCATAAATGTTCATGCCAGGAAAACTAAAGAACATAATATATTTTAAAACATACAGTACATTGGTGAAGAAAATTAAATGTGTTTGTTGGTTCTACGGACAGATTTATATCTTTATCTCACTGTGAACGCAGCTGAAGCAATTTTGAAGGAAATTATTATAGAGGTATTTGCTCTCCGATCTCTGGAAATATAGAACAGCTTTCAAGTCGAATTCGTTGTACAATATAAAATATAAGCAGTTGTTTAGTGTTTAGGTCACAGATAGTTAGAAAAGAGAATTTTCCTGGTGTTATATTGTACTTAAGGGAAAGATTCTTGGCTGGTTGTATATACGGTATATGCAGCGTTTACGTCTGTCTATATCTTCTTTGATGCCAGCTCTCTACACCTGATCAATATGCTGATCGATAATATTCTCTTTAGACGTCTTGTTAGCAATCGATTTCAAGATTGCACCTGTTGTCCTGCTCATCCTGCCTCTATAGCACCCGCCCCTTCACGCGCGCCACAGTTTCTCCTCCCAGACAAGGCAACTGACTTGAATATTCTTTCTTTCATCAGTCAGGTCTGGTCTAATTAGGCCGACGGTGTAGCAATTAGCGTGAGTTGGAGTATCTCGATACGCTTCTATGACGTTCCAACAGCCGCCATTCCCTCACTCATTCCCTCACTCAGTCAGGGCATTCAATTACCGAGCTGTACTGAATGAAGGAAGGCGTGTGTGCTCGGGTTGCTCTGTGACTGACAATTCGTATAGAGGCCCGTTTACCCAGTATTAAAAAATACAACAGACGAGGCATATTTTTCAGGTGTCCATATAAAGAAAAAGGCTCAATAATTTTTCAACACAGAAAACATATTTCATTTCTGTAATATAAGCTCTTCGGTTTGCGGTTTTCGTTTTTATCATACGCATTGTACTTCATATATTCAGACACGAATCATCCACTGTACACGTTCAAAGTGGTTCTTTGTGACATACCAAACGGGAAGATAAACAAATGATTTTGTCAAAGTAAAAGTTCAATAGTCAGCCTCTCTCTCCTCTCTCGTTATGCATTTCTCTCTTACTTTCTCTCTCCCCTCTCTTTCACTTTCTCTCTTGCTCTCCACTCTCTCTCTCTTTTGCTCTTTATATCTGCATCTCTCTTGCTCTCTCTCTCTCTATTTCACGGTTTCCTTCTCTTTCACACACTCTCTCTCTCTCTCTCTTCCATCTCTCCCTTTTTCTCTCTCACACTCTTTCTCTCTTGCTCTCTCTCTTTTTCTCTCCTTTCATTTTGTTTCTCTCTCTATCTCTTCTTCTTCTCTATCTCTCTCTTGCTCTTTATCTCTCGCTCTCTCTTTCTCTCTCCTCTCTCATTCTCTCTCTCTCTTGGTCTCTCTCTCTATTTCACGGTCTCCTTCTCTTCCACTCTCTCTCTCTTCCATTGTCTCTTTTTCTCTCTCTCACACTATTTCTCTCTTGCTCTCTCTCTCTCTTCCATTATCTCATTTTCTCTCTCTCACACTATTTCTCTCTTGCTCTCTCTCTTTTTTCTTTCTCTCTCTTTCTCGCTTTCTATCTATTTCACGGTCCCCCTCTCTTCCACTCTCTCGCTTCCATTGTCTCTCTCTGTCTTTTACCCTCTCTCATCTCCAGTTTGTTAATTATGATGGAAGGGGTTTGATAATCTTGAGGATACCTTTGATGAAGACTCAAATCTTCACATCAAAGTATACGCAGAGTATCAAGCCGAGTCAATTGTTTGTTGTATTTCATGGCATGATATACTCATTTTCTTTCTCTCTCTTGTTGTACAGCTGTGTAACGCGTCATCACACTGGAATTTCAACCCCCTCATCTACGTATATATACAGTAAACTGATACACGCAAAATTTGTTTGCTTTAGAAGAAAATAAATATAAAATGATGAAAATATAAAATTTCGATTCCTTGCTATGACCATATAAGCCCGCGGGGTCTGGAATTTTAAATCAGCAATTGAATTTCAAAATATACATGAAATTACTTAATCAAACGTATAATGCAAAGATAATGAATGAAGTTTAAAGATCAGAAGGAGAGCTATGAACAAATGTAGACAAAAGTTATGTTTCGAAAAATCCTTCACATCATTAGACAAAATATAAATGTTACTTGTCGCACGGTAACGACAGTAACTCCATTCATTTGGCACGTACGGTATGATTAATCTACTCCTGTTTTTTATTGAGGCAACTGGCAGTTGAGATGAGCATGATTTAGTTGAGTTTCTCAATCTGAATATATATATATATAGATAGATAGTGTTTGTTCGAATATTTGAGAAAGTATCTGTGCATAAAATGTGATGTTGAATAGAATGTTTCTCAAGCTCAAGTTAATAGTCTTATTGCAAGTTATAGAGAGATAGATGCCTTTGTGAACGTTTAAGTGGTAAAAAACTCGCAACAAAAACGGCCGAAGATTATTACCTCATTCTGGAAAGATATATACAGCGAGACCGAGCTATTCAAACACCGCTCCCTGACTCAAATTATTCAGGAAAGAACTGTATGGATATCGATCTGATTGCACTGTCCAGCGTTTTAAACGAAAGTCATGAAATATAGTGTACAAAAGGAAACTTCAGTGATCATGAATCCACCTCTAACGAAAGTCCAGATGATTGACAGCAATGTGGAAGAATCTGTTTGCCTTGCTGTGAGAAAGGCAGTCGGTGACCAAACGGATAATGACTTTGAAATAAATGATAAAATTGAGTTATGATTGCTTACCCCCAAAATGTCCGTGTTTGATAAGTGTGTGTTTCAGTTAGTATATTTGTTGTGTTTGATGAAGTATGTAGACGCATTATAATATCCGTATTATCGGGATGTATAAAGCAGTATAGGGAGTACCAGAAATGCGGTATAAAAAGACATGGACATATATACACGCATTTTTAAAAGAAACGTCACATATAGGTTCCGAAGTAAAACAGACACAACTTTTTCTAGCTATCTCAATTGTAGGATTCAGGCTATAATTGCCTCTTGATAACTGGTCGTCATTTCATGTTTGATAGAAGCGCTTGATTCTTCTAAAAATCTTTGCCGTTTTCCTAATCCAATACTTGACCTGTACTTTTCCAGTTATCCTGGAACTGCCAGAAACGAAGGTGATTCAATAAATTTGTAGAATCTATATGAATCCATAACGATGCATGCAATAACAATGCATTTTTTTATTAAAGCATAGAAATATCTAAGATATTGGAGAAAAGTTCAAATTTCTATTTCATTGAATAGGTTCAGAATTTGAATTTAAAAAATTGAAGGCAATACTCTGCAAAAAAGGGCTTTTCAGTCTCAAAAGGGTTTTTCAGCCTCAAAAGGGTTTTAAAAATAGAAAGGGTTTTTCAGCCTCAAAAGGTTTTTTTAATAAAAAGGGTTTTTCAGCGTCGAGTAGTCAACGTCAGATTTAATCACTTGAATAGAAATAATTATTTATTCGATAAATAGAATTATCCATAAGGTGAACAGGCCCGTAGGCAGGGTGTTGCACCGGGGTGCACGTGCACCCCCAATGCCAAGATTGTAAATTGTATTCTGCATCTAGTTTGCTGTAGTCTAAAAATGACATTTTTTAAATTTTAAATTTGATAGTAAACCATAAAATTTTCAATTTAATCAACACATCATAGTATGATTTTTATCTTCCTTTTGATATAGGTTTCATTCAAATTAATGGTGTATTAACAAATATATATACACTCAGTTATATTTTTTTTCGGATACCTGGTATATAGGCGCCTACTTGACTATCGAGTGCGGGGGGGGGGGGGGGGGGGGGGGGGGGGGGGGGGGGGGGGGGGGGGGGGGGGCACCCCCCCCCCCGTGAAAATTCTTGGCTACGGGCCTGGTGAAAGTTTTTCAGCATTCGCTGAAACTATTTTTAGAAGCAAATTGACCAATCTTCGTCAGAAATTGAGCTCAATTCGATTTAAACTGTACTGTCTAAATTGAATTTTTGAAATTTCAATTCTGAAGCTGTCCAATGAAATAGAGACTTGAAATTTTATCCAACATCTTAGATGTTTCCATGCTTTATAAATATGTATCGATTTTTTTGTTATGTAGTACAATGCTTTCATATTGATTATACGAACTTAATGAAGCACCCTCGTAATAAAATACGTTGTTTTTGTAATTATTAACAATTATAACTATTATGGAACGACCCTAAATAATATCATCGCGAATATCATCATAAAGTGTTTTTCCTATATAGTTCCATCAAATCGCTTGATTTTTTGGTAATATTGTCCAGTTCTTAAATGAGTATGTTTACAAAATTAATTAGAAAGAAAATCAGAATAAAAAACCGAAATTTCAGTATTATTAAAATAAAACTGATAATAATTGGAGTCGTTGTCGTCATCGGTTTGGAGAAATATCGATTTTGATGTTAGACAAACACTATCCAATGCTTTTGGATTCTTCTTGAAGCTGCCTTTCCGTATACATACATCTCCGCAGTGAAAAAATCCGACTTTAACGCGACGACAGCTGCAGTTCTTTCTCATATCATACATATGGGTGCGTGTCTGCAAGTAAAAAGGGTTCGCAACTTCATCAAATATCAGCACACCACGGATGAGATGTAGCCTTTTTCAGTTTTTATATCGGTTTGTTCAATCACTCCAAATAACTTAGCAAAACACCATCGTTTTAGCCTTTTAGTTACAATGGAAAAAATAGCCACTGATTTGAAGCCGCGTATAGTTACTATATCATTAGGCATGAACATGGCTTGGACAAAATTGCTGATATACTAGACTGCATTGCAAAAAATGGAATTCCTATTTTTTAACGCACTGAGATAAAAACCAATATAAAAGGCGACCAGCCCTAGGTGTTGTTTTACAAGGCCGGCTAGAACCATTTTTGCGGAAACAGTACCCCTCTCTCGGTAACATGCAATAAAACGAGTAATTGTTGTTGATCGGGGGGCATTCAATGAATCAGCGATAACATAATTATTGATGCCACATCGACGAGCACCAATAATTTGCCACTGACTACCACAACTGACTGCGATAAAATAATACTCATGTCACATTCAATCTTATCGCCTCACTTCAAATTTAAACTATCCAATTAGGTAGGCTTGACAATTGCACAGGTGTCTCACAGGTGTCGGTACTTTGGCGGGGTCACCTATGCGTCATATCTCTAGACAGCCCAGACACGTTCCGGCTTTGTTAACGACAAAATAGAATCGTGTCTACTGAGAACAACCGCCAGACTTCCATTTTCGTTGTCGTGAGGCTTTATCTTATTCAGGCCCCTTCATTCGCACTCTGATGATCTCGCCCCCCACATCTGAGATTTTTCATTCTTTGATCAACCTACTTGAGAATCTTCCAAACCAAAATGTATTCTTTTCGAGCAAACTATCTTAAAAACGCTACATTTTTCCTCCACCGCGACACGTGTCTGTCTAATGTAGAGTGCATAGAACTAGAGTACTATAAATAGAATGGCCTAGAATGATGATGCTATTTCGAGCGCCACTTCAACTGCTTTAGCCAATCGTTGATATACGCCAGCCGCCCTGCGTCTCCAAGAATACCTAACACATTCTACAATAGCATTTTTAAATTGTGGTTAATTTGCTAGAAATTGTTGCAACCGGTTTCAAGCGTTTAAATTTGATATTATGCCAACATTGAGTGATTTTCTAGTTTGTTTTTTCAGGCTCGTAAGCTACCCATTCTTCACTCCTATAATGTTCCCGCGCTTATTTCATTACAGAGACAAACTTCATGTGTATTCCACAATGTGGCGCTCAATTTCTATAGCCATAAGCGTTTTGCTTTGTTAATAAAGAGACGAATTACAAATACAACCTGTCAAACAAATCAAGTGGAATTTTCCGTTTATAGTCCACTTTGTCACTATACTGACGTGTTGGACTTGCCCGTCTTGCAATATGACTTTTTTTCGCCTCCGAGTCCACCGCTTTAACCACTGTGCTACAGTCACAGATGAATAAAACCCAAAAAAGAGCGACCCAGACAAGAGACTACGTCTAAATAGTCACTCAAAAACTCGTTCTGACTGCCAGTATCTATCCAATACGTCTATACTTTGATTTCGAAGAAGTTATAAAAACAGATGCTGTGTGGTAAATATAGCAGTCCAAAGGATTGTTAACAAATATATACTGAACATGCACCGAGTATTCACGCCATTCGCGTAACCAACTATAATTGACATGTATCCATAAGGCTTCGCGCCGATTGTGTTCCTTGGTTGAATTGGAAAATTGAAGGCACAACCTGCATGTGGTGAAATTTAGCTGCCAATATTTCATCTGATGCCACAAAATTGCAGCAATTAAGTAATGCCAACATCTCCTCATTTCGTCCTATAAAGCTCCAGTTATACCACATAGGTCCATCAGCCATGACAATTGGAAAAAGCGATACATGGGGCATAGTGATGGGTTATATACAGTAAAGTTTAATTTTAATGTGTTTGTTGGTGTTATTTGTTATGTTGCGATTAACTTGCGCACTTTTGTGGTTTCGTCCCGTAATTTTAGAAAAGCTTTCTTTATTTAAATATCGTTAATTGAATTGAACTCTAATTTCCCTTCAGTATAAATATACATACAGTGAAGCCTCGTTAATTCAGACTCCGTTAATCCGAAAGCTTCGCAATCCGGACAAATACGTAGTTTACATAAAAAATATATAGTCTTTTGTCAACCTGATTTTCGCATTGTATTTTTTTCGTTAATTCTGAAATCCGCGTTCTGCTCCGGAAGTTAAAATCGGGGACGAACGGTCTGACAGTTTGTTAAAGAAGTCATTATTGCGGACGGGGAACTAGTCGCCTGAAGAACTTGCTGCCAATGAGGAGGACGATGATGAGCCACGGAAGGACGCCACCACGACCGAGGAAAGGAAGCATGTTCAGCAGCTGATCGCCTAGTTTGAGCAGTCGACCTCGGATGATGAGGCAAACAGAAAGTTCTTGGATTCGCTACATGGGAGATGTCGGCAGTGGTGATGGATAGATTGGGTGCATTGAAGCAACGTAAAATGACAGATTTTTACAAGGCAATTTGATCCTTAATTGTTGCAATATACTTGCACTTTGCCACACATGCATGCTTCTGCTAAGCAAATTGTATTACAAAGGAAGACACATAGACCGAACTACATACTGCTGGATTTGCCGAATTATAAAATGAATTATATTTTGTAGTGATTTTAGTGATTTAGGAGTTTCTCTGTTTGATATGATATAGACCGAATGCAATTGCTCTGGGATATTTTGCATACAAATGAAGATGTCGATTTGGCCGCTAGTAGAATATGATTGAAAAGCTACATTGCCAGAGAGAAATATATAGTGATTCATTAGCCCTGAAAATTTGTTAATTCGGAATGTTTCCTGGGAATAAAAGTGTCCGGATTAACGAGGATTCACTGTATTGGACGCATCCGAAATGTACTAAATTGTTGTGTCATTTTTAGAATAATGACGTCTGAACGAAACAACTCACAAAAGCTAATGTTCATTTTGCTAAGTTCCCTGGGAAATGCTGACGACAGCTGTTTCCCCGCCTCAGAGAATGCAAATCAGTTCTAACGCAAATTCGTTCACAAAGAGTACAAGATGAAATTCCCGGGTTTCCACTTGCGTCGCAACGAGCCTATATAATGATGCGAGAGAGTTTGGTATAATGTTTTGATTGACATACATAATCCGTTTGTAGTTAAGTGTTTTAATAAAGGATGGCGTTCTAACTTACAATAGCTTGTTAACACGTGAACGGCAGGTATTCTATCGATCTCACAGAGTGAAAGACGTATTTCCAGGTATATTGCACAAATTGTACACCATATTCCCTGTATTACATACTGGGTTAAGTGTCAATCAGTAATTTGCTCTAAAAAAGGCCCCAAATCCGATCAGTTCACAGTCTAAACTGGTGCGGGGTCAAACAGCCAGCCATAGAAAGACGATAGGAGTCGATAGACGAGAGTTCACTGTTTTGTTGTCAATCTGAGCGTTAGAATTCTTGGCGAGTTTTGAATGAACGCTTTGATCTTGAGAGTGTTGTTTCTGCTATCGCGTTATAGCTGCATACCCGCCTGATTTAGATGTGAAATCGACTGTAATTGTCGACAAAATAATATAACAAGTCGCTGGAACCAGGCTGTGCCATGATACTTTGGAAAATAAATGACTACAATTATAGAGTTTTGGGACAGAACAGACTAATGTGTCCATCTTCTATTGAAAACAAGTGATAACCTATTCGGAATGGCGAGTTTTAGTTAATTATGTACAGGATGTTATAATTTCAAGCTGATTTGAAAATACAAATTTAATTGTAATAAACTAAAACGAAGAAAATCTGACACATTCAAACGAAATAAAACATTACATATACCTAACCCCTATGAAATGAGTTCATAAAATTATATTACAAACGGCACCTGTTAAAAATGATTACGAAAAATAATATCACTGTTTTCTTCCTTGTGAAAATTACAACGCGGGGTTTCTCTACAACCATTTAGAAGACGAGATTAATTAACCGATTACTATATATATAATGTATCTACAATAGAAAAACAAAAAAATGTTTTTTTGTAATTCTAGATTTGTCAGTAATCAGATTTCTGAATATTCTTCCCCGGTTTTTGTTATTTAACTTTGTCTTTTATTGGTTCTCCAAAAGTAGTTGAATGTTTTCTTGGTCTGAGGGATCTCAATATTGGATTCAATTATTTTGGAAGCGCAGTGGTAGATTCACACAGGGAATCATGTGACTCTAATGTTATTTACATGTGAGGTGGATCCTCATTTATCCTATATATAATATACAGAATATTGTTCGAAGGAAACGGCATGTGCTGAACAACTGAAGCAGCATTGAAAAAGACCTGGGACGACCCACGCTCACTACCTTAATCCTATCCTACCCGAGCTATTTCACGCACTCATAGACCGGGGGGGGGGGGGCGCATCCGCCCGCCCCCTATAATTCGCTCCCCTGTT
>JAUYWV010112819.1:0-12372 GCA_032274565.1 Nematoplana nigrocapitula
CCAAACCAAGCCAGCAATCAAAACAAAACATAGCCTATGTTCAGCGGGCAATCAAAACAGACCCACACCAAAAATTTTAAGTCTGTATGGTCTGCCAGGTCGGCCGTGAAAGGCGGACAGACAAATCCGTGTACACGACAAACGTGTATTTTATAGGTATAGACTGGATAGGTTGCAGTCATAGGCTGCCAGCTCGACTACCCTTTCTTTCGTCTGTCACTTTCTCTCTACAACCTTCCCATCTGCAAAACACTATATATATATATATATATAGAGAGAGAGAGAATGAATTACATATGCTTCAATTAAACTAATTTGTGGATATTATTTGTTTTTCAATACTCAACTAGGAAAAATAATTATGTTTGATAATATTTTCGGGTAAATTATACATAAAACGTTTATTTCTCACTGGGGTGCCTACTCACCCCACTTCCGGTATAGTAGTGTACATAAAAATCCGACCGGTTGATAAGGGTTTAACATACATAGTATAAGGACGATCACTCTAGCCTTTCATGCACCATCAACTCTTTATACATGATTTTGCAGAATATACTACTTCTAGTAGAATACAAATAAATAAATATAATCATTTGCATGACAGGAAAAGTCGAGATCTTCTATTCGTGTATATAACATACGAGCGTCTAACTTATCTAATCAGTCATCTGTTATTTCTTAAACTATTGTTTAGTTTTACATCCGCAAACTATAGTTGCGATATCGAGAAAGTGTAGGGGAACAATTTAATTAGAGTACATTGAAGCTTTTTATATGCTAAACTTTATAAAAAATAAATTTTCGGGCTGGGAACACAACTGTTTTGAGTGGGAACTGAGGTTATAGTCATATGATTGTTCCAGCGCAATGTCTAGGGACCAATAAAATATACAGGCATTTAGTAAGATAAGAGTTTGGTCTGATGCAATTTTTGTTCATTGTAGATGACACGACAACTTGAAAACATAGTCATACTGAATTCTTCTGCTCCAAAAGGGGACACGTATATAAATTAAAGAATCTCTCAGTTGCGGTTCCTGAAGGGATTGGATCTATACGCAAAGAATGTTTGGCAATGTTTTTCCAACAATACAACCTGTGCATTTACGAAGACGGAAGATAAAAAGACGGACGGAAAAAAAACACTGGATTTCATAAATTTTAAAAAAATATTTTTTCTCATTCTTTTTGTTTCAATTTCTGTTTAGTTTCACTGATGATGATGTAAGTGCAGCAAAACATGTCTGATAATGAAATTTACGGAAGCCAGTCTGTTCTTCGTCCTTCTTTCTATCTTCGTCTTTGTAAATATACTCTGCTAACCTATTTGTATGCAATTCGGGAAATTCCAACGATTGTTGTAAATCTTTCAGAAATTTAGCTATACGTATATTTTTTCTTAGATTGTTTGATGCATTTTAAACCAACAACACGCACGCCGAAGTCTGAAAGAAGCCCTACTGAATAAAGCTTCAGAATGGAAAATGTAGGAATGTATGCACGCAGAGGATATGAGTTTAGAAAGCACTGTGAAATTTCCAACGTGTATCACATATTTTGATGTGGGATGTAATACATTGCATGTCGTGTAGCTAGCTACAGAAAGATAATAGTGCATACTACATTTTCTTGTTTCTGTACTACATGTCGGATGTAAGCGCGGCTTAAAACGGTGTTATTAACTTACCACGCGAAACTACCATGCAGATACTCTTTTGGAAACAAATACTAAAAGAAATTGGTGGACATCCTCATAAAAGTCTTATAGTTAAATTAGACAAATTTAATACATATAATACATTGTTGTATATGATATTTATACACGTAAGCATAAATTTTCATAGATTTAGAAAGCTCAAACGAAAAGTGTTAGGACATTCAAAATCCAAAATTGTTTTGCATAACATTCGTCTCCAGAAAGCAAAACGCCGGTCCGTCGATGTACTCTTCTAAGTCCCGTCACTTGCGTCCGATTTGTCTCATTACTCTCGTATCCGTGTTTGATTGAATAATCTGTTTCAATGCAAAGAAGAAGCGGCTGCTCCTGTTCATGCAGATTAAAAGCCTGCAGCCACTTCCAGCATGATGGCGTTTCGTGCCATCAAACCAAGGCCGTCCAAAAGTGGCTCCAGGACGCTGGCATCGAGGTTATTGGTCCGTGACCGGGGAACTCGCCGGATATGAATCCCAGCGAGAACTGATAGAACATCCTCAAGGCCATGGTGGCTTCCAAATATCCAACTTAGCTACTGGACTTAAAAGAAAAGATCAAAGCCGTGTGGGTGATCGAGATTTCACCAGACTATTGTGACCGACTCGAGTATAAGATCTGTACTTCTATGCCACGTAGAATTAGATCGAGCAGTACTCGATAATAAAGGTTTTCATACAAAGTACTAATCAATTATACCTAAATAATTTCCGTGTTTCTAATGCGTTTAATTTTTTTGTAGACAACACGTGTTTTTTCCTAGGGTGATGCATCCATTCTGGCCATGACTGTGTATATAGAGTATCTTATATATATATATATAAGTCAATCTGTATGTCTGTATGTTTGGGGTTGCATGCCGCCCAGACCGTTGGTCCCACGAACCCGAAAATTTGCATGAGTGACCCCCTCAACCCTGCGGGTAACAGGTTTTCTTTTGATTGCTGGCTTGGTTTGGGTTTGGGCTGGGTTCCCAGTAGTGTTGGCCTTTAGAAGAAGCCGTAGGAATTTGAATTCTGCAGTAGCCGACTGATGCAATGCTAAATCAATGATCTATATAGTAATAGTTGCAGTCAAAAATTTTGAAAATACTTTTACTAATAATCTATACTACAGAACTGAGTTTGAATGCTATATCGTATATTACATAATGTCGAAATGGAATCTGGCAGCTGTAGTATGTATTGGTTATATGCTTTTTTGTTAAGTTTATTTGTTTGTTGTTATGTTAAGCGATGGTAGCGAGTAGAATGAAGTCAAAGAGCGCCATCCCGACACCTGACCAAGAAACAAAGAAATGGAACGCAGGTTAACCACGCGGGAAAGAGCGGAATCACATCGCATCCACACTGGACACAGTTTGTTCCTGAAAGCCTACAGGGCGAAGATCTTCGGAGGGACCGTTGGTGCCAGCGACCCAAAACTTTGCATGGGTGACCCCCTCAACCCTGCGTGTAACATAGGGAGGGGGGCGAGGTCGACCTCCGACGTCATGGTCGAGGTCAAGGAGGCTAAAAACGGTGTGAAATGACCGTTTCGGGCAGAAGGAAGCCTCCCACAGAAAATTTCATAAAACAAAAGTTACAGGGCACCTCCGAAAATGGGGATCGGACTAGGGCAGGGTTAGGGTTAGGCATGTACCCAGCAACGCGGGTACCCACTGCTATATTATAAGATTCAATGTCCGTCCGTTAATCTGAGGCTCACTTTTTGAAGCAGCTACAGTATTTGACGGATTGAGCTGAAATTTCACACTAGCTTTACATCGTGGAGTTCACGGCCATGTACTATTTTGGTTTTGGTCGGGTTACCGGTTTGGGCTTGGGCCGGGTTCTCAGGATTGGCCTATAGGAGAAGCCGTAGGCATTTGATTTCTGCAGTAGCCATTGTTTGCCACCCGTATAGCGCAAGGGTATTATCAGACAAGAAGCTTTTATTTCCTCCCGGGCAACGCCGGGTATGTCAGGTAGTACATTATATACTGAACATAACAAATCAAAAGTTGTTGTACGATATACAACTTACTTTGCATTTCTGAGAAACGCAGAAACGGTTATATTGACCCAAAAATGTCCCGACTACCTGCGTTTCTGAGAGGGAGTTCAGCGGCTTAAACCAGCTGCATCTACTGACAACCAAATGTTTGCCGTGGAAAAATCCTGAAATAAAAATTCATGATAAATCATCACAGGCATTCAGTTTTTTTAAAAAAATTGAAAAGGTTTAATGAAAATAATTTCTAGATGACCAAGAGCACAGATTTACAGCTGCAGATGGTTCAGTAAGCGTTCTCATTTAAGCCCACTGCTAAACAGATTAAAGCAAACAAATAATTTTAAACGTTTAAACAATAATAATGCATTACCGATACAAATATATTACCTTTCAGAAAATGAGGTAAATTCATGTGATAGGAAAATAGTTTGTCGCGATAAACAGAAAAGTCAGTTCCGAATAAACCCCAGCATCACGAATATGTCCATCGATTTCTTGAGAAACCGCAAACAATGTGTAACTAATCATAGAGAGAATCTGCCAACAAATTAGGACTACAGAAGAACAAACTGTGGTGTACCTCAAGGTGCCGTTTTGGGACCTTGGCTGTGGCTAACGTATGTGGACGATTTAAATTCCGACGACGGTTAGAAATGCAGAAGTACGCCGATGACACCACAGCATAGCAGGCGATGACACCACAGCATAGCAGGCAATGTCACCACAGCATAGCAGGCGATGACACCACAGCATAGCAGGCGATGACACCACAGCATAGCAGGCAATGACACCACAGCATACCAGGCGATTTTCGATGACGATGTTGAACTAGAAATACCAGATGTGAACTACTGCGAAATCGCACCAACAAGAAAATGTCCAAGAAACCCTTACTGAAATAGAAAACTGGGCTCAAAACAAGAATATGCTTCTGAATAAAACTAAAAAAGTGGAATACTGATCTGCCCCACAACGACGGTACTGTAACAGAAAAAACCACCGACTGTAAAACTATCTTTGGTTTCCCCTTTGACGAACACTCGAACTTCAAACGACATGTACAGCCGTGGCCACTGGATTAGCATCAAAACAAAATATTAACGAATTATTAGTTCTATTGATAAATGACGTTAATATTTTGTCTGATGCTAATCCACGGCTGTCAATAAATCAGTCAATAAATGTGACAAAAGGTTGTAATGGCTGCGGACACCAAAGAAGAACGGTGTCAGCAAAGAAAATCTAGTACTTCTCTATACCACGAAAATTCGCAGTGTTATGACATATGCTGCACCAGCATAGTTTTTCATTATTGCCATCACATTACGAAAAAAACTAGAACAACTAAAAAAAAAGTGATCCGCTAAAGAGTGATTCGGCTTTAAAGTGCGAACCGCGGTACGATGCACTTTAAAGCCGAATCACTCTTTGGCGGATCACATTGCTACGACTAGTCATCGTATTGATTTTGACGCTTTCAATTTAATTGTTCAATGTGAAAATTCTAGAAGGCCTATTCTCGAATCGGCCTATATTGTGAATAATTTTAACACTTTGAATCTTAATCAAGGTTTTTATAATGTACCACCTTATTTAGCTGCCTTATTAACTTCTTAAAAGTTTGTACCATGATTATGGCCGTGTGAGACGGACCGAAAGCTCGGTTTTTACATTAAACAAATTGTTTTTACATTGTGGCTTTTTATATTTAAACTCAATACGGCGTCATTGCCTTTCATCGATGCAAGGATGTCCAGTTTCATCACTTCTCTTTAATGCTATTGGAATAGATTGTATCAGGCGGCACCCACTTCAGAGGAGCCGGAGCTCCAGCAGATACGAGACCACCGCCACTGGATCCATCGTCAGCACCGACAGAGGTGTGGACCCCGCCCCAAGCGCGCATAGCCGCGGAACTACATAGGTGAGCAGGACAAACCTGTGCTCCAGGGTCTGCTCATCCTCTTTACAGTGGATTTGACTCCGCGTCCAAACGGGCTATATACGACGCAAGCAGACTACAATACCCACTTCTAAGACGCGCATTCAGCGTCTCAGTCTGTTTATACTCGGCAAGTACGCTCAAGAATCAGATTGGGATTCTTGACTTCTTTCTTGATGAGGGTCCTGTGACCCATTTTGTTCCACCGGTGACTCGCAGCCTCATTGGCTTCCCTGTCAGCGACCTCATTTCCGTGAAGTTTGCAATGACTGGAGATCCACAGTGCCCTCTATCCGTATCAAGGATGATCTAACCGCACCTAATTCATGATCGCAAAAAGAGATGCCGCTGTTCAGCGCAGGCGAGGCTGTCCGAGAAGATCAAATAGAGACAACCACAACCGGCAGCCACCAGTCAGTCAATTCTTTCTGTCTGACTTTAAGCAATTGTTAATCTGCATCTAACCTATCGTTTGTTTGTTTAACTCATTGTTCGATAATTCTGCTAGTCTTTAATTTTGAAATTGCTTGAAAATGCTTATACATAATATATAAGCAAAACCGGTCGCGATTAAATGTCTAATGTTATACTTTGGCCTGATTTTTATTTTACTTTTTCGTATTCGTTATCCTGAATGTGCATCTCTACCCCAGATATTTCATTTCTTTGTATTCTGTTTCTCAAAACGAATGTAACAGAATAACTAACTATACAGAAAGATCCGGAGCCAGCTAGACTATACAATATCTTTGTGCTCAATCTAGGCATCGCAGAATCATATAGAATCGACGACTAAATAACTAGTTCTGTTGGGAGAATCAGAGAATGTAAATCACATTAATTTGACAGCACTTCTGAGTGGCCTGGCAAAGGGAAATTAAATTATGCAAATTTCGCTGTGCAGACAAGTGCGTGAGTTGCGCGAGTGGATGTTAGAGAAAACAGTACTGCAGCAGAGGAAAAACAGATAGGTCAAAATTTGTCCCGCAATAACATCAAAGTTGTTGGGGGGGAAGGATCAGAGAAAAATAAGACGTTGGATTGAAGCTTTTTATCGGAAAACATTGATTTGAATTTATAATTTCATGATGGAGTTTGCATGTTGTCACGGCGCAGTGGGCAATCTGGATGAATCCTCTTACACGACAACTTAGTCCAATGCCCTAACCAGCAGGGGGCTGCAGAGGCTGAGCCTCGTCTAAATTCCCTTCAACCCGGTTTAGATCGTTCAACAATCATTACAAAGCCAAAATTTTAATTAATGCGGGTACCTTTTCATCAGACAAGAAAGCAATAACATTAACGAAAAACATTAAAACTGTTATAGGAAAACACTTCTGGAAAAAGGCAGCACCGTTATTAGTTAAAGAAACATTGAGAGATGGGCTCCGCAATCTTATCTCCAACGCCTCATGGATCGCCATCTCCAAGTCATCACGTGTCGAGCGGATTAACTTGAACTGGTGTTCAGATCCCGACAAGCATGTGCTCCTTCATGCGTTTGACCAAATATCGTTTAGTGTGTCCCATATAGAACACATGAGGATCAACATCACAAGGAAAAGAATGAGGCGGTGGAGATAAGAATGCTTCCGTTTAAAATGTATTCTCTGTACAGTTTTAATGCTTTTATTTCATGTTGTTAATTTCTTCGTTGTCTTGTACCCGCATTATTTAAAATTTTCGCTTTATATAATGACTGTGGAAAGGTCGAAACCGGTTGGCATTACATGTTTGGCTTTCTTTCTTATTTTCCGTCTTCGTTTTCCTAATGCCAATTCTTTACCTGTACCTAATGATCGAAATTAAATTGTGTTTCATTTTGTATTTTGTTCTCAACGGAACACGATAACTGCTTAAATCGCACCGTATGTTTATTAAAAACTGCTGCATCATTTCTTCCAGATTCTAAGGAGGAAAAAGAATTACAAGCACAATCACACCGCTCTCACATGCTCATATGCGTTCGAGACTGCACACTAAGTTTTTAGGTATTGTAGATCTCCCCTTTTCTACGCCGAAACTCGCATCAATCAAGAGAAACATCGCGAGCTGCTGTCGGACAACGTTTTCCAGAATTAAGAGAGAGAGGATGCTTCAATAGTCTATACTTCAAGAGCTATACTCAAGAATAAGCCCGCGTGGAGTGCGTCGCTAGATTAAGAAGAACGTGAGTGGTCATCGCAGTCTACTGCCCGAAATCCCCTGGACTATGTTATAGGGGGGGGGGGATATTGACGTGTTTAGAGTCTCCAAGATGAGAAACAAAGTTCAAATTGTGGAACTGTGAACTGAAGAGTCTGTCATCAGCGTCGCAGAATATCTTTCTGCGCCACTTGAGAAAGCGACTAATGGCTGCAAATAGTTGCCATTTCCAAACACATTGCATAAGTTTATCACAATTGTGATACTGTGAAATAATAAACAAAAGTAGGGGGGAATACAAATAACCTGTTGCGCTTTCATTTCATAAATCAACAATGAATTTAGAAACTATAATAGGCAAGCGTACCTGAAATAATGTACTTCTGAGAATAATTCATATTTATCGACTGTTCTGCCCAGCCACATGTCAAGTCTTCTATGAAATGCAGTTGAAGAATTTGACGTCTGGTAAAATTTCCCTGAAATATGAATAAATGCAATCATCCTTGTAATATAAAACAATAGAGAGCATGTAACAATTAATTTCACGGTGTTTGCTATCTCCTCCTAGACCATCTATCGGTTTCGTTTTTAGAATATGTTTTAAACAATTTTAAGAATGCCAAAGTGATATGTGAACTCACTGAAGTTTTGTGGATTTAAAGAACACATTACGCCGTATTATTGATTAATTGATTGAATTGTTCTAACACATTATGCACAATATGCCCACATTGACATTATTAATTCGGACGAATTTTAGCCTTGAAATATATTGCAAAATACCAGAAGAATCGATTTATTCATTAATATGCTAACTTATGTTTTTCTCAACGAAACATTCATTATATTCACATTCAATCTCAAATTAATTATATTCACCTTATTCAAAGTGATATTACTTTTCTACATTCCGAGTATACGTATATTAAAAAAGTTTTTAAAAGATGTCCTTTCAAACAGTTCCAGGGCCTCAAAACCATCTAGTCCATATTTTCCTTCGCGTTTTCATAGAGATCTTGGATAAGTCCGGTCATTCCTTGTCCAATGCCATGTTTTGCCATTGTGTGCAATAAGGCTCCGTGCCAGACTCTGTCGAAAGCCAGATTTGAATCAACGGCACACTGCTGGTTCAGGCATGCACACTAATATTGGTGGCACAACCTTCCAGACGTCACATTAGAATAATTCTTATCTGATATTCACAAACGTAATAATTATTTGACGTGCAACAGTCGTTCAAGAATTAAATATAAAATGAAGCTATAACGAAATTCAAAATCATCCTGTTGAAAAAGTATTTCTGACCGCTTTAAAAATGTGAAGACGAAAAAGATTTCAAGGAACTATGAATAATAGAGTAATAGATTTGCATTCATCCCGGGAAAAGTTAGAGACCATACGAAAAATATGATTAAAATCAATGGCCGGATGGTAAGGTGGCGGTGAAATGCATATACCTTAAGAATGAACCCGGAAAATTGATTGGTAAATGAATCTCACTGTCTAATGTCTTTTCTTTTTTTATATTTTTTGCATATGATTTTTAGGTTGAATGTTTGTAATCATTAAAAATAATTGAAATATTTCACGAGATTTGAAACATATATTGTCTTTTTAAAGTGCTATGTAATGAGTGAACCTGATTAGAATGACGTTCATACCTTAGAAAACGAAATATTATTTTCATAAAATCATATATTCAGTAATTATTTTTCCAGTTTTATTAGTTATTAATACATGTATAGGGTAGAATTTAGTTTACATTATATAAAAAATAATATATAATATCCGTTACCATTAAATTAACGGCTGCAATTACCGGTTTCCTTTCGAAAGAATATAAATTTTTTTTAGAATATCGCTTAAACTAGCGTGTGTGATTCGTTTTACTTCCTGTCTTAGTTCAAGCATTTCCAGGATTTATTAAAGAATGTTCAACCCTCCAGAGAATACGTAACTATATCCTATGACTAAAAATACCATTGCTTGTTAAATTGTTTAAATGTGTGGTTCCTCGTGTTTCTATGCTATTCGCGTATTTCACTTTCGTTTAAGAATGCATTCTATATTTGTGCAATTAATATATGACAGAACATGCTTATGTCTTATATTTTGCTTCAAAAGTGTAGTTGTAATAATAGACTAAACAACAACGCGAGCGTTTAAAAGACGCTTTCACATATGATATAACAATGATTAAGGCTGTTTCCTAAAGAAGACGCCCTTGCTGGCTTGTTTGGTTACCAGAAAACTACATAAGAAATACGATTAATTCCGTGCGTAATGTGAAGAAATGGTAAAATTATAATTAAATTGTGGAGCCTCCTATTTAAAATCAAAGACAGATAAAAAAAACTATTTTACTCTGTCAGTGGATATAAAATTGGGTGAACAAACTCGCAAATTTTAACTTTACCAAGAGAATTATTCGGAAAATACCACGTACGAATATAATGCAACATTATTGAAACTAAATCGTTTTTCAAAATAAAAATGTTTTTAATGATATAAAATATCCGTGACTGATATCGTTTAGACAATACTCTTATCTTTCTTTACATAATATGGTGGAAATATATTAAATATTGGCTTCGTATGTGCGCAATTTGTAGTTCATTTTTATTTGTATTTGGGTAGAAAGTTGTTTTCACTCTATATGTGTATTTTAGCCATATAACTACATGTATATGCAGTTTCTTGAGTTTTCGTCAAATAGAGCATGTGCCTAGCTTTCGTATGATACCAAATAATGCTGCTATACACGCCGCGCAAGCCCAGATTTTAAATGTGCTATATAAAATATATTGACAAAATTAAAATGTCTCCCAATACAAATATACGATTGATATAAAAAATCATTATTTTGTTCGCAGTACATCTAGATTAATTTCTTTGGGACTATTATTTAACGATGATTTGTGTTTCTTTATTCCCAGACTTTGGTTTACGACTCGATTGTGTTGATCTTATAATAGTGGATGTTTCTGTTCGTCAGGGTGTCTGGACAGAAAGTGTCAAAACATAACATGGTTTTTTTTCATCTGATTCCAAGTACTGACCGGGCGAGTTGGTGACTGGGATCAACATGTGACACTGTCACGTATAAGGTCTTGTAGATCAGTTACAGGACCGGCGCTGCCAATTTTTGGTTGGGGGAGGGGACATGATGTAAAATGGCACTTTTTGAAACTAAAGGGCACCTCATAAATGCAACTATAATGTGTGTATTAAAATAGGATATACTGAAAAGGGCACTAGGGCAAAATTGGCGGAAGGGGGGGGGGGGGTATAGCCCCCTTATTTTCGCCCGGCTCAAATACAAGAAGTTGCAATTTGGAAATTAAACATATCCACGGTTCTTGGTAGTGATTAAATTCGTCTAATACTCTAAGTAGAGATATATCTACATAGTGACATACTATTATAATCTACAGTTCGTCGATTTTCCTTAATATGTAAACCAATAAATAAAATTGTGTTCCAACCTATAGCAGAGTTAATGTTCCACGTTTAACAGAAGTTCTGCAGTAAAAATGCAATAAAAATATTTTGTGGATAATATTTGTCTTCCAAAAACTACTTATCTAAGGAAAGTGAACACGTTTGATATTATTTTACTGTAAATCATACCTAAAAATGTGAGGTGTGCGTGCACCCCAGTTCGGCTATCGACGTACATAAAAATCCGCCCGGTGGATAAGGGTTAACTGTACTTTACAATTTAATTGCCGACACATCCTACGTTAAACTAACAATTTCACTTTTTTCCCAGTTATTTTATTTTATTATAGATAATAATAATAAATTGTTTTTTTCATCGGATACGCGCTTACGTGCCTAACATGTGCCTCATAGGAAGGAATATCAATAATTTAAGGGTTACCTTTAAAGGACGGAGGACCTTCACGGTGAATATTCTCCCCCAGTAGGGTCCTGCAGAATCTGACTCCTTTGCCCAGTTGAATTCCATGACCGGTTTATAGGTAGATTTTCCAAGTATGACTACAACGCACAAAAGTTAGTAAAAAATGTCAAACTCTTACAATAATCCAAAATTTGTTAGTCAAATTTGTATAAGCTATAATCTCTATTAAGTAAAATCACTGCATAAGTAAAATTGCAACTGTTTTTGTTTGCCTTTTTTGCTTTATAATTCTGCGATTCACTATTATTAGTCAGGTGTCAAATGTAATAGAATCTTATTCTCCTATTGACACCTTGGCTCTTGTTTTTTTACTAGAAATGTGTTTTCTTTTGTTCATTATGTGCACCCTGTGCCTGTTGGCCAAGTGCTTAAGTAAAGTTATATGTATGTTATTATAACTATACGCATCGAGATATCACGTCGTTTGGATAATCTTTCAGTAGTCTGAACACTCAGTAGGATTTTCTCCAAAGCAACATAGACAAAAATGTATGCGTAGTGATATCGCCTATTATAGTCTTTCATGTAAGGTTGATGTTGAAATGGTTTGTTTTCACAATGCAACTAATCTTTACTTACTTTGGCCGGGTTTTCACCCGAACCAATGAGACAACCTCTCTCCACACATTCCGGTCCATCATCGCGTTT
>JAUYWV010112830.1:0-12372 GCA_032274565.1 Nematoplana nigrocapitula
CTTTGCCACTTTTCTCAGGTTCTTCTCCTTCATACCCCACCTTCTACCTGTCATCTTTCTCATCTGGTAAGACCTCATCCTGACCTTCTTCAGAATCGACTTGATGTGTTCGCCCATCTGCAAAAGCCTGTCCAAGGTGATTCCCAACAACTTAACGGTAGACGATGCCCGAACCATATGCCCGTCCACTCCCAAGGTCTTCTCACCTTCACAGCCCTTCGACCACTGGGATAGGATCATCATCTGGGTCTTCTCCCCTGTGACCGTCATCTTCAATCTTCGAGCCCAGTTCGATACGACATCAGCTGCTATCTGTGCCTTCCTGACCGTCCTCCCATCTATGGATCCATAGCAAAAATTGTCGTATCGGGCGTCCCGCCTCCCCGACTGCCCGGTGTGCGAAAGTGCGGGGTGCCGGAAACCGTTGGTCAACTACTGCAGGACTGTGCAGCGGGTGACCAACATCGATCCACATTTCTGATCTACGTCAATCCTATTATCACCCCCACAGGTATGGTGCAGTATCTACGAAGGATGGGTCGCCTGACGCCCCCGCCTATATCCGACAAGCAAGCTGTGCAGGGGTGCGGTGAAGTAGAAGACAGATAGAGAGGTTTGTGAAGGCGCTCGTATGGGCGGCATTTATTTTATTGTACGAATAGATATCAGAAAAAGTCATGCCAACAGGATAAGGTCGTTCGAGCTATGGAGTTAAGAAATGATGCTCGAGTACTCTGGAGAGAACAGCGGACAGAGTCGATATTAGAATAGCTGGGCCCATATGACAATTAAGCCAGCGGAGGATGGCGATGAGTGGCCAATCTGGGGTTGCATTATTTCAGACATGTTGCAAGGAGAATGCAGAAGAATTGGTGCTGATGGTAATTGAGGGTGCGCTATCAAAAGGACCAGAACGAGAGGAACTCCGCGAATCCGGTAAATCGACAACATCAAAGACTGGAGTGGACGAAAATTCAACGAATGCAAATTGTTGCCGCAAGATCAAGCTAAGAGGATGAAAATGTGCTGGCATTGCATTGGTCATTGTCATCTCAGCGGAAGATCGCATCGTTGAAAAAATAAGGAAGATGAGTTTGAAATGTGTTTTTCAATGGCAAAACACATATCATCTACACGAAAATGAAAAAGACACAATGGCCCCAAACCAAAAAACAACTGAGGTTCTAAAAGCCTTTCAAATTTTAAAATTCATGAATGCATGGTTAATTTTTAAACCTCATTTAGTGAAAAAATAAAATTTTCGGCAAATCCTAACCTGGCGGCACCCGAATATTTATTTATCCTGTTTTTGAAACGGGTATTCAGCTAGTGTTTTATATGTATTTTTCACAGTACAATGTTAAAATATTGTCTAAAATGTATTCTTTACTTACTCTATACAAATATCATGCTCATGAAACTCTCGATTCCAAATCCGCCAAATCCAGATTGTTAACTTTAGCCGGTGGTATGTTCAGTGTAACACCATCTACTGGAAGAGTCAAAATAACCTAGATTAAAGTCACTATGCTGCGCTTAGTAATGCGCTTTGTGTAATAGCATGAAAAATAATTTATAGACGAAACGTTTTCGCTCAATCTTCCCAGAAAACTATATGACGAAGAGATTTAGTCACCCAATAATTGAAATGTCTTTCTTTAGTCGATTTCAAACTTGCCAACCTATAGCAGTAAAAAAATGATATACTGTAATATGTACTAAAAGCAACCGTATACTTGGAGTGAATTGATTGGAAAATGCGTAGAAACGAGTTTCAAAAGGAACAATTAGAATTTGTGTGTGCCACGTGGAAGCAGTAAATTAAGTTTCAAATAAATTTATCTCATATACAGTACTGTACAGAGAGATTGCATATACACAGAAATTATAATTGATGAGGCCATGGGACATCGTTTAATGAAGCCATTATTGAGGCTTGACTGACACCCCAATTTAATAATGACGATAATATGAGTGAACTAGAAGGGACTAGACAATATCACTTATATAAATTGTTAAAACAATTTCAAGCAATGTGCTATATTCTAAATGTCCAGCAGAGATGCCTGAAATTGCCAAAGACTTTTACATCTTCCTTAACCCTATTTATACCGTTGGGGGGGGGCTGATTCGCCCCCCCTGTTTTATTTTTGCTGCCATTGTTTTTTGGATAATCGCGTGATCTTTAGCTTTCATGACTTTTCCTAACTTTATGTTTAACAACTTTTAATAATATTTTCATTGTTTTTACCTCCACAAGGGGTCTTCTAAATGGCCTCTAAAGTAGGTGACCCCCGTATTTTTTAAGTTCATCTAATTATCAGTGAAAACAACAAAATGTTTCCTTGAGGGGTGGATATTAGTGAATTCTATTTCATTGGTAATACACAGTGAACCACCAACACGCACTATAATATTCAGACACTCAGTACTTTATTATACAGTTAATTATTTCGATAAAAATTGAGAAAAAAATCACTTTTTTGATGTACTTTAAAAATTAAATTAGCTGTAACTTTTTTATTAAAAAATGTTTAAAAGCGAAGTCATCTGTAGATCATTTTGATCTAATTAGGTGCCAATTTTTATCACTATAGCACACTCCTAAAGTAGATTTCAATAGAGGGGGGCCAATCAGCCCCCCTCCCGGTACCTGGCTGCGTTAAATAGCCCGGTATGGATAGGGTTTATACAGACAGCTTGGAGCCGGTTTTCTAGGTAGTCCATTGACCACTGGATGAAACCCAAAGGGAGGCTCAGTTCCGACATCGTATCGATTATGACTTTGTGGACCAGCTGGTCGAAGGCTTTTGTGAAATCGTAGGCCAGCAAAACAGCACCCGTTGCATCAGGATAGTCGAGGATAGTTGTAATTCTGTTGTGGATAGTATTAGAGCGAGAGTTGTTGAAGAGTTTGGTCGGGGGTATTCATAAAAAATTACATTCCCACACGGACATGATAATGGTTTCATCCAACATAGGCGTTCCCGCATGTGCAGTGTATACCATGCTATTGGTGTATATCGTACACGGCGGTAAAAATGCTAACGCTAACCAGTAGATTCCTTAGCATTGGTCGGCAAGTTTTTATTGCCTCAGCAACCTGGCGAGTGTATATATGCGAATTATCGGACAGGAAGCTTTAATATCATCCGAGAAAACGCCGGGCAGCATGCCAGCTAGTAATTATCATTTGAAAAACACAATAAGCTTAAATGTGATTCATTTAGGAAGGACAAACCAGCTTTCTGCTATAGGATAACATGCATTCATTAATGGATAATTAAGTTCTGACAATTCTCCAAATGAATATATTTTAAACAATATTTTTAATAGTTCTTGAAATGAGCGAGTCAGACACTATCGTTTTTTATCATTTTAACTACGTCAATTATTATAGTAAGAGTTGGACAGCCTTCATATCTCATAAAATACCCCGGGAATTCTGCGTAACCTTGCCCTGCTTTGCTCTGATTGGCTCCCGTTGGTTGTGACCCTGACCTACTTATGGCGTACTACGCTCTTACTGGATGACCTACTTAATTTGCAAATTTTCAGACTATTTTATGTGTTTTTTGGTCAAAACGTCGTGATTTTGGATAAAAGTGTTATTAGAAATATGGCACTTTTTGTTTGTCTTTTGGGATTTCAAAATTATTAAATCGAATGTAAATCATAAATAAAATGAACACTATATAATCTTTACTTTTTCTACATGAAATAATAATGCCATCATTGTCCCAAAAATAACTGTTATCAAAAAGAAGCTTAGTACGCTTCCCTTATTTTACAAAGAAAACAATAGTTAAGGATTGAATATTTTAACTATGTAACCCAAACTTTTACTGTCCTACGCTAGTAAGGCATTTCTGAGTGAAAGCACAAAGTTTCAATGTTAATCAAATCAAGCGGTAATATTATAATGATACGCTTCAACTAATTTATTTTAATAAAACAAAAATAAATTAAACACAAGGCTGCGAACGCTTCTATATAGAGACTGGTACAGTTACGTTGAAACAACTTTGACTGTATATGTGGTAATTAAAAAAGTCTTTATGCAGCACAACTATTCATAAAAGGAAAAGCACTTTATCGTCTAATAAAAATCTTTTATTATCATATAAAATGTAAATCAATGGTTAAACTATTTTTTGACTAAACATATTTTAGTCCCAGTGGAGAGTTATTCGACTGAGCCCGAAGCACTACCGCTTTTCTGTTCTGTCGACCGTATTTGATTGTTTTTAGACTGATATAATCAATATAATTATATACTGTATATGAATCAAACTACTACCTCCAGGATAGAAAATGAAGAATCAGAACCAACAGTAATTGGACAAGGAGTACGACAAAGATGTATTCTCTCCCACTGCTGTTGTAAAGAGAAGAATGATAATTGAAACACTGGATCATATAGAAGAAGGAATAAAAGTGGGGGTGAACTATTCGAAGATGATCAATCATTGATTGCAGATACAGAAAAAGGATTACAAACACTTGGACAACCTGAATAGCACTGCTGCAAAATACAATTTGAAAATAAATACAAAGAAAACAAAAGTAATGCGGATCTCGGAATCGGGAAATGATAAGATGGCCATAAAATTAGAAGATAAAGAATTAGAACAACTGAAAAGCTTCAAATATCTAGGTGCAATTATTACATCGGATGGTTAGATGCCATGAGGAAATAAGTATTGCCATGGCTAAGCAATCCTTTACTAAACAAAGAGAATTAAACATAAAACTAAGAATAAAATTGTCAACTCAGTAATATGGAGTGTAGCCCTGTATAGATCAGAAATATTGACACTCCAAGAAAGTGTTAAGTAAAAGATAGAAGCATTCGAAATGTGGATATGCAGACGAATGCAGAGAATTTCATGGCAGTATCGGAAAACCAACAAAGAAGTACAGTATTAGAAGAGATAAAATAAAGACGTAATTTACTTCAGACTATATATTGAAACGGAAGAAGAACTGGATAGAGTTGCATCTTTCATGAATTGCTTAATAGTATAATTTGAGTGAAATTAAATCATTTTATTATTTTTGCCAGTAGTATTTTTTCCGATGTACTTTCTATACACGCAATTTGTTTCATTCAATTCATTAATCTATATCTTGAACAACCAACAATTATCGCTATATTCTGTATAACAGGGGTCTGCGAAAGTAGGTATACAATATTGAAAGAAAAATGTGCGCGCAGAACCTATTTTATTGGTTATACAAGCATATCACAAGGACTCCTAGAATATCAGGACAGTAAACTACGCTTTTATATAGGGATAGTTTAGCCAAGAGGCCGATTTTATTTAATCACAATAAAAACATACTACATAATGTTAGACGTCAGAAATAAACGTTCATTACATTGCCAATTTATCAAACTTTTGAGAGGAATCGAATGATATCAAATAAAATTTTATCTGTCCATTCCCTAACCTCCAAAACTAATAATTTTGACAGCCACTCTTGAGGAATTGAAATTTGAAATCTTTGCGGAAAGTATATTTTAATCAAACGCCGTGACAGAATTGCTTTTTCATTTCAATTACACAAATATCTGTCGAAGGAGTGAACACATATTCACCAATGTTTAGACAACTTTTGAGAGAATAATTATGGCATGTTACAACAGTATCCAACGGTGAACAAAAGGCGGAACTATATGAAAAACAAGTAAATTTATATATTTAGGCCAGGTTGTTGCCTATTACTGTGTTAATAATTTACTTGTTTTGATATAGTTTCGCCTTTTATTCACCTTTGGCAATGCTGTAACATGCTATAACGCTTTTTTAAGTTGCCTGACGTTTGGTGACAATCTGTTCACTCGTTAAACGGATAAAAAGCGATCGATACCTTCCGCAAAAATTTCAAATTTTAATTCCTCAAAAGTGGTCTTCAAAATTATCAGTTTTAGAGGTCAGGGAATGGACAGATAGAAGTTTGTTTGTTACCATTCGATTTCTCTCAAAGTTTGATGAAGTAGCAATATGATGAACATTTATTTCTATCGTCTAACTACTTTTATTTGGGGTAAATAATAGTAATCAGCCTCTTGGCTAAACTATCCCTAAAAGCGTAGTTGACTGATCTGATATTCTAGTATAGTCCCTAGGGCATATCAATAATATAATCATATATGAACTTTCCGGTTGTTGGCATTCACACACTCCACCAGAGCACGTTTGCATATTTCTACTTTGCAGCCCCCTGTGCTGTATATCGACTTTTTGAATTTGCCTTTCAGTTGCGTACTGTGCCAATATGATGAACAAAAACGCAGTTACTTTGATAGTGGCCTATGGAACGAGGACGAACCGCCAGAATTTTTACGAAAGCGATACCTAGACAGGATTGGAAGCGGTTTCCTGAAAAAGCGTTATCTGGACAGTATTAGCCGTGGATTTCTGAAAAAGCGGTCCAATTAAGAGACTCCTCCTATCTGCGACTTCCAACTGACACGTTGCGAATTTGTGCTAAATTCCAATCTATTAAGCGTAAAAATACGGACGCAGGAGTGTACATCATACATATGAGGTTTTGTTCATTGTTGAAATATATACATTGTTTGTCTGAGAAAATGTAATCCCCTTTTAATTTGACTGGAAAATAATTAAAACAATTATTTTTTGTCAGGTATGTTTTCATTATTTGTTACAAACATGTTATATACAGGAAGTCAAAATCAAAGTTAACAGAGAATTGTTGTTGCAAATTTTGCATATTGTGTTTTCAACTCATGATCTTTATTTATAAACATATGTTTAAATGAGCTGTATTTGGATAGCTACCTGTGCAAGTGGGAATCGATACATAAAATTTTAAACAGTGCGCATATTAATTTAACACAATACCAGGAGATATGCGATGACATATGAATGATTGCAAAGAGTATATTGATAGTGAGATGTACGAGTACAAACTGGGATTTGGTAATCCAATTTCAGACTATGTAGGTAAAATGATGAAAACAAATTGCAAACACAGTTCAAATTTGATGTAGATGATGGAACAAAGAAAAAAACGCTACACAGTAAACTGTTGTACAGTAGACACGTTCGTGAAAAAAGGATAACAGTCTGCTATCAGTAGAGGCAGTGGTGAGAATGATTCTATACCTGATCTTGGTGACATAGCAGGAAGACATTCCTTGAGAGGATGGGCTGGGTTTGAGATGATGTTTTTAGAAGTTTAAAGCAAGCGGTTGTTCTCCTGGATTCAATTGAAGGGAGCGACTCTTTGGTACCAATGATCCCTATAGGGAGCGTTTCTGAATTAGATCTAGAAGTTTGGCTTGCTTCTTGTTGATACCGGACCATACGGGGCTTCCGTATTCCATGAGAGAGACAATGCATGCAAAATAGAAGGTCTCCAGCTCCGTAGTGGTAAGGACAGGTTAAAGGAGGCGAAGTGCGTGAAGTCGTTGACTTGCCATTTTGAAGTCTGTAGACACATGGTCATCCCATGAGAGTGAGTCTATTATTAAAGATGACGACATGAATCCTCAATTTCTAGACGACTTCTGCATCCGGGATATGACTAGGGTAAAAGCCTCCCGCTTTCCTTATAAAGAGAGTCTTTAGTTTGGAGGAGTTTAATCGGAGTCCGGTGGAAGAGTACCACGTCAACATGCGATTATGTTCGAGAAGGACGTGGTCGTTGCTATGTTTTTTTAATAAAGGTGATAATGCATTTGTGTCGTCCGCGTATTTTATCATGACGACGTTTGGAGAAATGCAGTTGTTTGTACCTGCCACGATGGCAAAGAGAGAGGGAACTAAAATAGATTCCTGTTGGACTCCGAAGATGACGTTCAGCGGCTAGCTAGTTGCGGAATTGTACCTGACGCATTGCTTCCTGTCTCGGAGATAGCTTGAAATCCGTCTGATCACTCCCCCGGGGAGTTCACAAACGATAAGCTTTTAAATTATTGTCAAATGTTTCAGGAGATCGAAAGCTTTTGAGTAGTCATATGACACAATCTGTACACCTTCAGTGTCTGGAGAGTCGAGGAGTCTGGTTACGGCATCGTGAAGTTTGATGAGGGCACATGTTGTAGATTAGTTAAGTCTGTAGGCGTACTGATCGTTTCCGAAGTGAGAAGATAAAACCTCTTTGACAGACTGCAGTACAAAGCGTTCGAGAATCTTTGAAGGGATGGATAACAACGATATAGGTCTCAGGTCTTGAAGTGAGGTTTTAGGAGACTTCGGTAATGGGGTAACATGACTGAGTTTGAAGAAACTCGGAACGTACATCGTTTGGATGGAGAGGTTGAAAATGTGTGACAAAGGTCCAGATAATATGTCACTGCACTGCAGGCATTGTATAGTGAAGTTGGCATGAGGTCTGGACAAAACGATTTGCTAACTTGGAGTAATAAGAGGGCTTTTCGACGTCAGCGGTAGATATATTCATTGACCACTCGGGGAAGTGATTAGGTTCTTTGGGGATAGAGTTTTCATCCATCTGATGAAAAGAGTCAAATTGCTTGTTGACGCAGTTGATGATGTCATTGAGCGAGGTATGGTTGTTAGCAAAGCATGCAATTGAATTGGAAGAATTAGAGCCACATATGGATTTGGTATATTTCCAGATTTCGTGGATTTTGTTTCGCATTTCTTCTTCCAAATGATCTTGCTGTTGTGTATTTCACGTTTTATTTGGGAAGGGAGGTAGGTGGTGGTACATCACAAATTTGTTGGACCGGTAACCCGACCATTCGTCGTTGATTAATAATTTTATAAGGGGAGTTATCCAAGGTTTATCCCTTTATGAGACATTAACCGTTTTGGTAGGAATGGAGGGGTGAAGGCACGTTGATAATATTTTTTAAAAAACTCGCATTTTGCATCAATACTTTCCTCAGTTCGATAGAAATTGGTCCAGTCAACTCCTGTTAGTTTGAGTCTAAAATTGACAATGTTAGATTCTATAAGATCGTCGATAATGCTTTGATGAGGACAGGTCTATGGAGAGCGCGTGGAGTAGGTATTTTACGATAAAATGGTTCTAATTGTCTACAGGGTTGAGTATGTCGATTATGGATTAATAGGCTATTGATTCGTTGATTAGGAGTAGTTCCCAAGTAGAAGAGCCGCGAGTGGGTTGTAGTACAGTTTGGATGAGATTAAATGAAGCCATGAGTGTTTCGACATTGACATTATTGAAATCACCGAAGACTATTAGGTTATAGGAGATGCTTTCATGCAAGGGGATGGAGGACAGGTATTTGAAATAGATTCCATACACATACAGTACACCAACACCACGTTTCGGAGTTGTGTCAAACTGAAGAAGAGCTGAGTAACCGGGAATTGAAATTAGACCAGATGTGTGGCAAGGTTTAAGCCAGGACTCAGTAATGATGATGATATCAGGTGACGTTTTGTTTCGTTTCCCTCATCCCTGTGGGACACCCTTGGCAAGGCCCGAAATGAAACAACGACTAAAATTACAAGCTACGCAGATGAAAAGGTGTGCTCATTTCTGGATTTTCTCAAGTTCAAAATTGTCCTTGACTAAAAAACCAACAAAAAGGGGAGAGCAAATATTCTAAAGTTGGTCGAATCAGTCCAGAATAGATAAGCTTGAGTTTGGCAGGAGGCAGTAAGGGCCGCAGAATGCGAATCACGTAAAATCTTTACCGTGTACTCAATGTGTGGTTGCCATTTCAGGTTACATAGAGAAAATAACTCCGAGTAACTTCAGTTCATTATGCAGTTTATTATTTGTAAAAAATCATAAATTCTATATCAATTTGTTTGATTGGGCGAAATAATATATCAAATTGGAGAAATAATTTAGTGGGAAAGATGGAGGAGTATTGTGATCTAGATTAGTCGCAATCTTATTAATGAGTTGTTTTTGACGTCTCGCAGAAGAGATCACTGTCACAAATGAGATGGGAGAGGAGGCGCCAGATGAATAACGATGCGCTTTTGTGAGCAATAATTTCTTTGTCCAGAACAGCATAGTTTCGGTGATACAAACGAGGGAAAGGTCGTTGACTGTAGTAAGATTTTGACGAATAACAACTGAGTATAATATGAATTTTAGAGTTTTAAAGTAGGTTATTCTCAGGAGCGTAGCTATAAGTGTGGGTGGGCAAAGAGCACTGCCCCCTTAAATTCTCGGAGTTCAAACGTCGAACCCGCAATCTAAGCCTGCAAGTAGATGCAGTGACTCAAATTGCATCTGCAAACTATAAGGTTCTTATTCATAAATATCATCATCATTGATGCCTTAGTCGAAGTGATCTCAAGTTCATCTGCGTAGTGATGTCTTCCTCTTCCATATGTTCCAGTCTTATTTCTTTCTCTCATTCGTCCTTTGAGACAGAGGTGATATCATTGGGCTTGACTGTGAATAGGCATATCAGCAGGATTCTTTTCTGCAACCAGGAATTATGTAGGTGCGGTTAGATCATCCTTCGTTTTACAATCGATCCTCACTCATTACGGATTGTAGAAATGTGGATACTGACAGGGAAGCCGAGGAGGATGTGAGTAAAATCTAGGAACGACGATGGGTCTCAGTACCCCGTCCCGATGTCCTCCATGGCGGCTAGGGCCCTCATCAAGTGGAAAATGAATGATCCCAAACCGGTCCATGTGCGTACTCGCCGAGTTTATTTGGCTGCGTCTTGACCGGCGGGCCTATCCCAACAGGCTGAGACGATGATTGCGTCTTTGAAGCGGGCACTGTAGGTTGCTAGCGACATATCGAGCCTCCTTTGACCCGGAGGAGAATCCATGTTGACCCCACTGTGGAGAGGATGAGTAGTCCCTGGAGCACTGACGCCAGGTGTGCCCTGCTCACCTAGTTCCGCGGCTGCGCCTCTGTCGGTGCTGACGGAGGATCCCGTGGTGGTGACTTCGTATCTGTGGGATCTTCGGCTATTCTGACGGAGGTGCCGCCTGATCCGAATCCAACAACAACAAATTAGCATTTGGCTATTCAAGTTTGCCAACAATATTTATCTTGATAACTAAATAGGCAATATTTAATTATGTATTTCCAGTTAATAAATACCTGCTGAGTCTAACCATCACTTCACTTCATCACCTTCTCTTGGAGACAATCGTGTAACACCCAGTGTCTCGACGCAGACGGTGTCCTCGGGGACCACCCTGGGTGGTGGTTCGAATACACAAAGCTTCGGAACATATTCACTAGGCTTGAGCATACAATATGTGTGGTGTTCGGTAAAAGATGAACCTTCCGGGTTAAATTCCGTCCACAGTTTTAAGGCTACAATGTTTGTGAAAAGTGAATTCTTAGTAAAAACGAGCCTATGAAGCTATAAAGAAGTTGAATGCAATCGACATAGGACACAGAAGAAACACGTACGAAATACTAACGGTGTTTCTATCTAATCTGAAGAGCAGTAAAATTGATTCTCGGTAGTCATCTATAGAAACGATAGCGGAAAAGAGTGCGCGGTAGCAAAACTATAAAATGAAAGAATTTGGTATAAGATGTCTAATCAAGCTGAGCAGAATTTAGCTGAACTCATTGTGATTTCCATATATGTACACAATTAAAAAAACAAAGCCAAATAATTTTAATTCCTCTAAATCTGATTTGTTAGCATCATGAATAAATAAATGTTTATGTGTTTGAATCGAACTTCAACATACCCTGTAAACTGCAATATAAAATGAATTTAATGTAATTCTATAACTTTTTCAGTTATATACAAATACTACTGTAAACAGTATGCATGGCATATTCAGTTTTAATATACGTATATGCAACCATTTCACAAGTGAAATGCTGATTGGCCATCTCTTCGTCTTTTGTAATAATTTGACTTGTTGCAGTACCAAGATATCAACTGAGCGAGAAGGACGACCTAATGCTACCGATCACCCCCACACGGATCACTTCTCCTCCTCATCCGTACACCTCTGCCATCCTTCCTGCCAGCTCTGGTTTCCAAACCACCTCTCGTTTCACTCTGCTCTTTACCAACTCCTGGTTCTCCGCCTCCCACGTATGCCGGAACCCACTACAACACAATCATACATCTCGCTGCCACCACCTCACCAGCAGACTCTTCAGTTCATCCACCTCCGCATTCAGCCCCTCCATACCCCGCAGAAGAGGACCGCAGTACCGCTTGGCTATCCGGCAAATAATCAAACTTTCCAGTTTTCTTATATCACCCACTCAAGGGCACTTTTCATGGTCACTACATTGACCCCGTACGAGCTGCATCCGGCTTTCTGATTACTATCGGGTCCTCTCCTCTCCGGTCCACATATTCTGCTGCCCCTCTGGTCACTCTCGCCTCCACCAACCCATCCGTGAACAGACTCTGGTCCACCTCAACTCTGGTAGCCAGTGTCT
>JAUYWV010112841.1:0-12370 GCA_032274565.1 Nematoplana nigrocapitula
ATCCGTCAAGAGAGTTGGGAGAAAAATACCGGTCAGACATACATACATACATACATTTCTCTAATTATAGATAGGATATTACTTTAAAGAGTTTTACGTGCATTAATCAATTCATGTTTTTTGGCGCGTTCAGTTAAAAATATTTAAAATTAAACGTTGAACAGCCAGTAGTGAACTGAAAAAACGTGAATTGATCTGACTGTCGTAAATCAAAGTATAAATACCTGAGACTGATTTACAAAATCTGCAATTAAAGTGAAAATGTTTAAAATTAAACTCAAAATATTGGAATTTTAGCCGCAAGTATAGTGCAAAGATTTGTTCGCACTGAATTAGAATATGATCAATTAAACTGTAGAGGTTCATTCATACGAAATAGATAAGTCTTGTGTTTGACTTATGCGTTGTGCATTCCATCATGGCATTACTAGCTGTATGATTCAGTAGCATTTGTAATCGAAAAAATTGAAATGTGTGATAATAACAGTTTACACATATATCACACCACGGCTTTACCTCTTTAGAACCTTTTTATAATCCTATTGTGGAGTTCTTATCAAAGTGGAAGGCAAATGCTAAACGATTCTTCATGACTGGGATGCCCTGGCGGCCCCCTGAATGACGTGACCGGCAATACCAACCAACCAAAAGTAAAGGAAAGGAAAGGAAAAGAAAAAATAGATGATATAATTGAGACAAAGACCTAGGAGGGGTGTATTACGTGGGATTCATGTGTTTGCCTTTTCAATAAAAATTGTTATAATGAATAGTTACTGCTGTTTTCCTATGAGCGATAACAAAACGTAGTCTGAGCCAAAATTGACCAGTGATTTTGATGACTATACAATAATATATGCTTTATGCAGTAATCCGCCTCGTAGATTGACTTCTGGACCAAAATATCTCTAGTTTAGAACCCTGGCTGTTATTGATATCCGTTATTTAGGATTAGAAAAATCATTATGGACGCATTATTCATAGCTTTCAGAAATACTGCAGTGAAGCAATACGCATTATCCAATCTGATCATTATACGTTATACTTTCAATAAATATTTACTCATAATTGTGTTTTATGACGCATTGACGCGATTGACGCATTATCCCAATGACTCATTTTCAAGAGGCGACTGTATTGTATATCGGTAATTAAATTGAACAGTAATATTGATCTTTTGACTGTTTTTCTCTTGTGATGCGGACGGTACTTTTGAGAGACGCTAGTAATAAGGGTTTGCCTGACTCTAGTTTTGTTTGTCTTGTAATCTATGAAAGCATGTTTAGTGATGACACTGGCGCTAACTGAGACAGGAGACGGATAATACGTCGTGTTAGAAATAGAACGTCAAAGTCTAAGAATGAATGGTGTTTTGCATGGTTCGACGAAACAGTAGTCTCATGGCCTCCTGGCTTTCTCACAAAAGAGAACAGCGGCTGAGAAGTTTTCGTCGAGGAGGGACTAACTGTTTAATAATTATTAGGCATTGTCTAAATTCTAGGTACCTCCAGTTCGAATAAAGTTTTCATAGGGTGATATAGAGTTTGTAAAACTCTTACTACTGGATTAGTCACAATGCCTACACCTGTCGCATCTTTGTTTGTTGTCTAGGGCCGCAAATTGTCGTGCATGCATACGGAGTGGACACTTTCGGCAATGACGTCATCCGCGGTTACGGGGCTTGCCATCTGCCCTTGCAGCCAGGAAGGTAAGCTTGCCACCACTGTAATATTTGATTTGTGTTAGTCGTGCAATTAGACCCGTACATCACACGGTTTCAGCAAATCAAGGCCGATGCTTACACGGGTTGCTCCACACCCTCTGCCTCCTGTGCTACTGTCCAGTTACTTGTCCTCTTTCACAGCTTTTCTTGGACCCAAATATTGAGAAAATCACCTGTCTGGGAGTCTGTCTCATTCTAGCGGGTGTCCGCGACCAATTCGCTTTAAGAAGTCAAGGATCACTGTGGTGGGTCTCTGAAGATTTGCGGTCCCTCGGTGGACAAATTTTCTTCTCGCCGCTGGCGGATCCATGAAATATAGATGTTTGGTATCCTCAACTGATTCCTTGTCGCAGTCCTCACAGGTTGAACTGGGCGCCTTGCTAATATTGAAAAGACACTCCCGGAAGAGGGGGCACTTTCCATTGAGGTTCAGCGAAAACGAGGGGATGGAGGAAGAAAGAGCGATGAAGGAGGGGAGATAAAAGTGTTAGAACGAGCCCTGAAAGTGGTGAAGGACTGCTCTGTCGACCCACTGGACAGAAATGTGTGAAGAGCCATACGCATCCACGTGGACTCCCTGTCCATCATGGCCCTGAGAGAAGGACCAGCCACACAAACGGATGAGACAGCGAACAACATCTGGACTACAATGCTAGAGTTGGCTAAAGACCACAGTATTCATATCACGTGGATCCCCAGCCACTGCGGCATCAGTGGTAACGAACGAGCGGACAGGATATCAGGCGAGACAAGGAATCTCGACCAACGGGTAGTGGGGATCAGCATAAGTGTAGCTAAGGATACCATATACGAAGAACAGGAAAGGCGGCAAGTGCAAAAAGTGGTTTGTGAACACTGATGGTGGAAAGACTCTGAACACCATAGGGCTGACAAGCAAGGAAAAATTCAGCATCCGACAACCAAGATGCAACCGCTCGTCGTTAACGAGAGAAGGACTCTGGCGAGCAGGGAGAGTACGAGGACCCGTTGTGTACGACGTGTGGAGAAGAGGAGACGGTGGAACACCTACTGTGCCTGTGTCCTAGATGGACAGCGCAAGAGCCCGGTTATGGCGACACACTGTCGATGTCTCAACGAACCAAGGAAGACAGCGGCATTTTTTAGGAGGGTGGGTCGGACGGAAGCACCATTGGACGGGACGGCCCAGACCCGCCAGCATCTCCGAGGACGGAGGAAGGCGTGGTGTAAAGAGGAAGGAGGGGAGGAATGGAGGAAAGGGAAAAGGGGGAAGAAGAAGTGTAGGAAGGCAGAAGGAGGGAGAGAAGATAGAATCGGAGCGACTAATTTGCATATGTGGAATGAGCTGGATGATTAAGGCCGATGGATTTGGTTGCGAAAGAGTTCCGGCTTAGATTGAAGCACATATCTTGTCGGGTGCATCCAATCCTCATCACGTGGATGCAGGAAATAAATTGCCTGTCCTTTAATATCCCGAGTAGCAGCGGTTTCCGTAGTTTAAACAATTTTGTTCGAGAAACTGAGTTGTTCAATGTATGTCGTGATTGTGCTTCAGACACAAACGCCATGTTGCTATGTTCGTTCCTAACTCCTCCTCAAAACTGATGCAATTCAACTGCTGGCTAATGGGAAAACGGCCGGAATTCTGCGACCCGAAGACTGTTGCTTCAGGCGAAGGCAGAGACGGTAAAACTTCTCTTTATCTTTTGTCTTCATCCTCTTGACAAAGTTTCTTATAATTGTATCAGTAAATTTAATAGTAGTAAAATAGTAAAATTTGTAATAACTTGAAAACGGGTATGCGGTGTTTTTTTTCATTTGCAGTGACTACAGTACGTACTCAGGGATTTCTCAACCTGCAGTTCAATGTACTCACCAAGAATATGCGACGTCTGGGCTACGAAGTTATCCCCGCGGACACCGCCGGCGTGGTACAGTCTTGAGCTACACCTAGCTCCACATATTTTCTTTCTCCCAATAATAATTCTCACAATCATCATGAATATACTCTGAGCATTTGCACTCTGCAACACTGGACTATTCCTCTGTTCCAAGTGCACAGCTGATCTAGTCAGATATCAACACCTTTTTTCTTTTAGTTGTTGTTGCGTTTAATCGATTGTTTTGATTTTTTATGTGTTTTTTAATGTTGCAATAAATTTTATCAATTTTGTTTTCTACTTTTCATTCGTCGTCGGACTCACTTAGAGGAAAGACGAGGGAAATGACAACTAAATCGGATCCCTTGTTTAAAAGTGAATCACAGAGTGTGTCTTAAATGACTGAGGCAAACTTGCTATCGAATGTTAAAAGCGTGGGCTAGTTCGGAATGTGACCAATAGATTAATAATAGAACAGAAACTGCACCCATAGGACCTCAGTCTCCCAGATCATATGCACTCGAGACTGTGCACTATTAAGCTTATCAGCCAATGATCTAATCAAACCCACAAAAACAGGTGAACAGTATTCAAGTGTACTCCGAATAAGTTCATAATATATTCTGATCAATGATGGTTTGTCGAAAAATGCATTCTTCAAAACTCTCAGTGTGTGAAGTAGTTGTGACGATAGCCGGATACCTTCGCTGGTGTGTCTGTTCCATCTGAGGTCGTCTGTCAAAAAGACGTCTAAAACTTTTGTTTATTGGCTGAGCAGTACTGTATAGGACTTACGAATAAAGATGATATTTGCACTTAGCGAGCTTCAAAGAGAGGCCATGCTCTTCGCGAACATGTGTATAATGACCATCGCAACGCACAGGAAAACACAGTCGTATCATCCACATCCTTATGATTTGCGGTTTCCTGGGTGTGATGCACCTAGGTTTTCGACAACTAAAGCAAAGAACATAGGACCTAAAACGCATCCCTGTGATACACCTAAAGATAAAACAGTCAAAGAATTCCTGGTACAACCATTGTGTATATATACAGTTTGACGGCCTTGATAAATGATGACCGTAGGTTCATATCTTGAATACACATGCCAATTGTATCGCGACCAAGTTCATCGAAGTTTTTTGTGAAATAGTTGATAAGTACTGCAGTTGTACACCACACACTTCTGGTATTTCAAGAGTTTCATGATTGTGATAAAGCAGAGCAATCACAGCACTGTAGTATAATCTAATCAAGAAAACCATTATTAAATGTAATAATTTAATTCCATATTCATATTCAAATACCATTGTAGTTCACTTCCGCCCACCTCGAAATGGCTCCGTAGCTAGCTGGCTTACACTACTGGGGAGACAATGTGATTATAATTACCCAGACCAATACAAAGAAATTTAGGAATGTCAGGTCATATAGGGAGAAAAATAGTTCTATGACACTGGGGTTGCGCTCGCCTCGTCCCGTCACTGAAGAATTAATCACCACACAAGTCACCACATACATCATTTGTACATTTTACGACGCCAGCGCTTCCAATAGAATTTGCAATAAAATAATGACAAAGAATGAACAAGGGAAATTTCATAATTTTATAATCAAAGCCATTCACCAACGAATTATACTATACTGTCAAATTCAACAAATATAGAAAACAATAGTAAAGCAAAAAGTGAGGCACATTTAAGTAACACGAAAAGTGTTAATATAGATAATGTAGGGGTATTTACTAATACTCAAAGTTTCACGTATGCGAAAAAGTCAACAACAAAGAGAACAATGTTTTATATGTAAAATAGTGTGCTATAGACTAGAAGATGACCATGATGACAACGGGACGTCGATTGGTTCATTTTAATCCCTCAAACCTCACCACACCATCATAATGACGCTTTTTTGCAATGTACAGTGAAGCCTGATCGTTAATTCGGATACTTTGGTTCCTAGAAATAAATTCCGGTTTAACCAAAATTTTCAGACTTAATGAATCACTATATCAGATAGCTAAATCACTACAAAATATAATCCATTTTTACAATTCCGTAAATCCAGTATGTAGCTCAGCCCTTTTGCCCCCCTCTCTAGTACAATTTCCTAGACAGGAGGATGTTGTATAGCACAGTCTATAATGTGTTATACCAAAATCGAAATGCTCCAAACAAGTATACGTACGTCCGTGACTTTTCAGATTAAATATGCTTGTGAAAGTCTGTTATTTTACGTTGCTTCAATGCACACCTGTCCATCATCACTGCTGACATCTCCCACAGCGAATCAGGAATGTTTCTGTTTGTCTCATCATCCGAGGTGGACTACTCAAAGTAAGAGATGAGCAGATCGATATGCGGCCTTGCGGAAATCCGTTCCCAGAGAAATTTGTCTGGACTGCGAGGTTTTCGGTTGAACACAGTCCGGATTAACGAGGCTTCACTGTGCATTATAATGATTAAACAAATGAATAATGTCTTACATTCGTTCAGCATAAATATAGAACAATTCCTCATTTGACTATACGAAAACTGAGTCCATACAAACAACGATTGACGAATAGCAACAAAGAGAGCAAACTGATACATATGAATATGCAAAATTATAATTTGTATATAGGAATCTAAATAAAAAGGACAAAATTAATATACGTAGTGGTAGGTATATATTATTACAATCAATAATTTAAATATTTATATCTAAAGTAATATCGCACTTAATAAAACAATTCAAACATATACTCTGACGCTCAAAAGTACACTACATACCATCTTCTAAAATTACAGTGCAGTACATTTCCAAGTGTAATTTCGTTACATCATGCGCAAAATTGATGTTGTTCAATGACCACCCAGCAGAAAGCGAGAGAACCGGTTATCGGAATGTGATGATGCGGTATGTCCTACTGTGATGCAATAAACAAAAACCATTCTTCTTACACGTTCAAATGTTGTCCAGTTATTCTGTTAGGATTCCAAATTACGAAACCGACTTTCGGATACGAGTCATTTTCATCTCCAAATATAAACCAAAAACTAAAATGTTGATCAATAGCGTTTGTATACTGTATATCACATAGATGAAATGTGTTAGCTGCAGGTCCCAAATTTTCCGGCCGAACTCTGGTATGTACACGACTAGTTTCGTCATGATTGGAACTGATCAGGGACCCACAGCCACCAGCCCCTTGCCTAAAAAATAAAATCAAACCATGAAAAGTTACCTACAAGATTTTGCGAGAGAAACATTGTGGTTGGAAGACAACGTTTAGATAAACACTGTTTGCAGATGCGTCCTCTCGTCTCTATAAAAAGCGCTGTATGATTGTCTGTCTGTCACTCTTATATTCGAAATCTATTTTAGTTATTTCAGAATGACGTGACCTAATTCATAAGGTCTTTTCTGTCTACTGAGCAGAAAAAATGGGGGATCGAGACCCGCCGTGAGTTAATAACATAATTCTTTAAATATTTTTAACTGGGAGTATATTTTATCAGATGTTCATGTTCTTAAGCCGTCATTATGATTAATTTTTATTTTCATAGAATATTACTCTAACAATAGTAGTATAGCATGTAGTAATGCTAAAAAATAATGTACTGCCGGATTCTTGATATGAACAAAAAATAAAGCAATCAGGCCGGTATTCAAGTATCTTCGCATCATCCTTATCAGAGTTCGGTCTGTGAGGAGAAGCATACTGACACCATTGATCAAACTTTTATTTATGGCTTTCATTTGGATATTTAAAACGTTTTTAAGTTGTCAATAAGTACTAAGAGCTAGTGTTTACTTCATGTAGAAATTTAGATGTATTTTCTCGTAAGATGTTGCCCCCCTAGGCCCTCAGATTCCCAGAATCAGAGAAACCATTGTTTTAATATGGCACCAAACATTTCCATCACAAAGTAGCAAAAATGCTTTCTTGAAGTTCAAATAGAAAATAAATTGTTATTATCAAACTGAAACAAATTTCATTATTACTACTTAATTTGAAACTAGTAGTATGAATAGTTTATTAGGTTATTTATGTACAGTGGTTATGTAAATTAAAATGAACTAATATATTTTCAGCTGTTGTTGGTTGCGGTGCCATGAAACGGCTATTTATGCGTCAATCTTACTCGAGCTATCTAGTTTATGACGCGACATTTCGACATTCAACAATGCAAAGAACATTGTGCAGAGAAAAAAGGACCGATTGGTGTGCATGTGAAATCATTCAGGAAGCTACCGCACATGAAATGTTCACCATTCTGCACACAGAAAAAGAAGGTTTGGGATTGATTTAGCTATCAGAGAAGACACGTAGCCTATACCTACAGACCAAGTTATTTCTTCTAATACTTGTCTCAGTTGACTGTAGTAGGTCATCGTTGTTGCCTAAAGCGTTTACTTCATTTTATATTTTGCTATCTACTCTTTCTGACCTTCACTTTGCCTTCGATTGTCTCACTGCCGGATGAGTGATGTTGGCATGCAAAATACGACTTGACTTTGCCCTTTGTCTGAAATTAAGACGACGTGGCATATCATTGGAACAGGGTTTTTGTACGCTATCGTCAAACCTTTCACCCAACCTATTCTACTACCTCAAACCTAGTTCCGCCTCCCTCTCTGAATACCTGCTAATTACTTATTCCTCTGTTAATCATGATCAGCTGGGTTCACACTCAATAGTATTGCAATATTTATCGTTATGATGCACTCTGACTATGTAGTCAATCGCTTTCTCCTTCGCAATAGTAGTAATAGCCGTTGCCTCGTTCTTGTTGCTGCAGATGCTCCCTGGACAGCGGTTGCCACGGGCAACGCGGGGATGCGCTCTTCTCCACCACCTCCTCCTCCTTAACAGGTTCACGACAGAAGGAGGACCAGGTGGTTGCCGCGGTGGAAATCTGGGATTCGCCTCGCTCCGTCGCCGGTAGAACACCGCCCTGATGACGTAATAAATTATTCTCCCCACTAGCAGCTGCTCCCGTCGACGTTTCGACAATGTCGTCCTTCGTCGTCGTCCAGTCAGCGGCCCGAGCCAATTGCAGCAGTTTGTCCAATTGAACCAGGCGTTCTTCGGCCAACTGTTTCCTCCTCTGTTCCTTCTCCCAAGCCCGCAGCATCCATTCGGGCCGAACTACGACATCCGGCGGCCCCGTTACTCTGGACGGTGTCTGTTCACGGCGCCGAGCGCGCAACTGTCTGATCCGACGTTCGATGCTCATTGGCGAATAGCCCATGGCAATGTCGTTGTCGTAGGCCTGCTTGGCTGACAACGTCGACGCCGGAACGAGAATCAGGTCATCTTCGGCACTGTTCTCCGCCGCGTCCTTCCGTCTCGTATTGATTTTTCTACCTCGATGCTGATTGGCTGTTGGCTCAGGTGAATGCCGGATCATTCGTTTCTCCGGCGAATCTGCCCGACTCAGAAGCTGCGATCGATAAACTGGTAACGCCTCGATTTCTCGCATGAGACTCCGCATGTCCATTTCAGACTGAGTCTTGTTGAATGAAAGGAATTTGGGTCTCATATTTTGGCAGAACGAATTGTTACTGTTGCTAGTTGGCAGGCCCAATGGTTGAGTACGGTAGGGTAGAAAAGCCTCTGGCTGTGCGTGATAGGTGGGCGAGGGCTGGCATGGAACTGCTTTGGTTGACGAAAAGGTTCCTTGGCCCTGGAATTCATCTTCATCCGACAATTCTGACGGCTCCGTGACGCAGATGTGCAGAGGCTTGACGGCGGAGGCAGATGCTTTGTTCGGAGATCGCCACCCATTTCCGCTTTCGGTTTCGCTTTCTCTCCGGTCTCTGGCCTCGAACCGACTCCGCGACTCGAGAACAGTCTGGGGCCGCTGACGCAATCCCCACTCCCTCTCGAGGTTCCATTTGTAGCGGATGTGGGGCACCATGGTTCCGTCGATGTCCGAGCGACTGTCCGAATCCAAGTCGGCAAAATAGTGGCGCAGTTTGAGCACCTTGTTGGGCGAATGGACATTGCGCCAATAGTAGGCGTCGTAGCTGTTGTCCAGTGGTGCCGGCAGTTGGCGAAATGGATCGATAGCTTTCGTTGTAGTTACTGTCGCTGCTTGCGGCTTGATTCTTTTTCCACCAGCAGCACTGTTGCCTCCATCATGGTGTTGATGTTTCTTCTCGTAGGCCTGAATGACTCTCTGAGCTCTCGGGGTTGACTTGACAAATACTGGATCTACCAAACTTTGTACGCGATCTTGTCGCAACGTTGACCTTCCCAATTCCTCTCTGCCACCCGTGGTACAGCGTTGTACGGCAACCACTCGGTGGCTGTCCAAGTTGCGTACAGCGTTGCCGCCGAGGCAACGAAATGTCGACGGGGAGATGAGCAAATCGTCTTCTCTGCTCCCCAGTATATCCTCGTATTCGCGTGGACGCCACAAACTTTCGAAAATGGCCACCTTCGATCTCACGCCCCGCTGGGGTTTTCGCTGAAGAGTTCGGGCTTTTCGCAGGATCAGGATCTTCTTTCCCATTTCTAGAGTCAATGAAAAAAGTGAATCTGATAATCAACACACAAGATAAATCGTAACGTTAAAATTATAGCTATATAAAATTGAAACTCAGCATTTGCAAATGAGCGCCACAAAAAGCACCGCCATAACGAGAATATACTAGTGAAATGATGAGCAGTCAGTAAGTAGTACAGGAGGATCTCTCTATTTTGGCCTCATCAGCAAAACAGATCATCCTATATTTTTTTCTAGAAAGGATCACAAAAGCACGCCACCATTTGCATATATGGTGATATTCTGGTGGGTTATCTGCCCGAAAATCTCCACGCAAATGTCCAGAGCGGTTTAATCCCTATATTGAAGCGTTCAAAGACACAACAACTGCAGTGCTGTATGTATCCTTATCAGGAAAATTATACCGAAATACTTAACAGTCAGTATAGTATCAAGTCTATTATTTAGCAATCTGTCAAGTAGTGAAATAAATCTTTCTTTAGAAATTGAACAACTGAGATATGCAGCAATTTCTCTTAGCTTTATCAATAAGATATCTGATCGAGTAAACTTATTTATTGCTCCTCTGACCTAATTCACTACTTCTAAGTAGTATATAAAGAGTGTATAAATTTATATTATGATAAATAAAGAGACTAGGTAAAACCACACCAAATTAGAAAGTTTGACACCTTCATTTCCAAAAGGAAATATAAAAAATAGATGCCAGTTCGGAACGCTCTGTAACGACGAGGTCTGGCGTTTTCAGTCTGGTGCACCGCAGCGTCCTCAATCTGGTGGAGAACCGGGATGACCAGAGTCTGCAGGTACCCATTCACTATGCACCATTCCATCCACGTGGTGCAGAAGAGTTCTGTAATGCCTGCTGATCCCTTTCCACACCATTATGATGCCTTCTCCACTATTGCCAGAAGGTGTGATTTCCAGTTTTAGAAACAACCTGCTATTGTTGAGCGTGATTCAGTCTTTGCAAAGAAGTGACTGGTTTATGGAGATAATGTGCTACAATAAACATTAAAATCTTTTCACAATGAAAGACATTATCAAAAAATAAAATTAGAGCTGTTACTGCATTCATTTTTCTCTATAACTCAAACAAACTGGTTGACACTGAAATAGACGCGTTTCAAAGAAAGGCTTTAATAAGACATACATCACGTCTAAAATAGACAACATTGCATTTTAGTTTGGTTTATTTCGTTGTTGTTTTTAGCACCAACGGACTAAAACTAACGGAATAACGACTAGCGAAGTTACAGCATTTCATTAAAATAAATAAAATCGTGTTTAATCTGATTCCCTGTGTAATTATACAGGTTACCATGAATTCAGAGCACGTTATTGATGTATAAGGCATTATCCTGTTAACTGCGTCGTTCAGGTGCATACCACACTGTTTTTATGTCATTCTTTTCAGTAAGCTGCGGGTGACGACGATTGTTGTCATGTTGATACTTTACATAATGTGTATTATAATCGTGCATGACGCTGTTCTTCGTTCAACTTTCTCTATTTATCAGTGCTAACAGGAAGAACATTATCGTTCTTCCTATACATATACTTTATATACGCATAAGTCAATGCTTCATATTTACGTATCTGACAAATCCCTCTCTGATCCAATACATTTCATATATGAGGTGATGTAAAAACGATACAAAATATGACCGGTATATGGGATAATAATATTAAAAGTATATGAATATATACAGTGCATAGTTTGATACACAATAAAAAATGGAAGTAAAACTTCAATTTTAAACTAAATTTAAAATTAAGCAAATATTTTATTCTGTCGCATATTATTCACTTAAGCCTTTTATAGAACTAAAAGCTAACCCTATCCATACCTGGCTATTTAACGTAACCAGGTACCGGGGAGGGGGGGCTGATTCGGCCCCGCTATTGAAATCTAGTTTAGGAGTGTACTATAGTGATGAAAATTAGCACCTAATTAAATCAAATGATATCCAGATGACTTTCCATATAAAAAATTCTTTTATAAACAAAAAAAGTTACAGCAAATATAATTTTAAAAGTGCATCGAAAAAAGAGAAATATGTTTTTCAATTTTAATCGAAATAATTAACTATATAATAAAGAACTGAGTGTCTGAATATTATAATGTAATACCTTACGCACCTGTACGATGAAATATCCAGATATCTTCAAATACAATTATGGATTTTACATTTTGTTGTTTTCACTCATAATAAGATGAACTAAAACATATGGGGGTCACCTACTTTAGAGGCCTATAGCAGACCCCCTGTGGGGGTAACAACGATGAAAAT
>JAUYWV010112852.1:0-12369 GCA_032274565.1 Nematoplana nigrocapitula
TTGGAGAAGATCTTGATGGACGGCAGAGTGGACGGTCGCGGTGGCAGGGGCAGACCGAAGGCTCGATGGATTGACGGGGTGAAGAAATTGACTGGACTGAGCGTCGAACAGCTGAACGGAGTCATTACGGAAGCCACCTGACGACGCCAGTCACCGTGATGGACTTCACACACAAATTCTTTAGTTAGTCAAAGACGACTCTTGTTGAGCTATCGCAGAAGTCTTTGCTTCATTGTTCTGCGCTTCTTGCAATCGCTTCTTCATTTCCTCGATTCGTTCCACTTTCCTCTGCTTCGCCTCCTTCTCCAAACACTGTCTCCGCGCAGGCGTGTTTGATAGGTATTCCTGTATTGATGTCCAGCCCGAATCATTTCTTTGGAAATGGGATATGATGTACATGATTATTTCCTGTATGCCAAGGAAGACTTCATGTGCAGGCATGAATTCAGAGTAACATTCACAAGACTGAAAGATAAACAGCTGACATTTAAAGCAGTTCGTCTTTAATACATTACATAATATACTGTATGTGACTGCTTTTCCATCTGCACTTTCGGACAGTTTAAGATGTGACTGGGTGTCACTATCACCATCATCATCAAAAGTTTTGATGCCCCATTCCATTGTTTTCGTCAAATGGATTGTGCATATTTTATGTAGATCTGACTCAGTGACTCTGGGTACTGCACCATTGAGTAAATTAAAACCTTTTACAAAAATTTCATTTTGTAGCACTGCATGCTAGACTGAAATTTGAATCAAAATGACGCCGCATGTTGTTTCTAGCTGGGTTCAATTTGTCGACAATCAGCATCAGCTAGCGGCAACAACCACTGATTATATACTTTGTAGAAATTTACAATTCTGCTGCCTGTTCACAGTATAGTGATGCATCACGACGGAACGTAAAATGAATATTTTCGTTTTATTTTCAACCAAATATATAACTATGCCAGGAAAATAGAATAACAGCGCGCTAATATCTCAATTGTACCTCACAAGGCATACCTAACTTAGTACGGGATATATGCGTCGACAATTTATATAGTTCTTTTATGCCTTTATGGTCGGTCGAGAGACAGAACTAACCAGGCATCGCTGAGTCACCGACGGAAGTTTATATAAAATTCCCTGCCATATTGTACGCAGTCCGACCAACTCAGTTCACGGGATACGCAAGCAAATAGACCAACCACACAATGGCGGACAGCGAGAGAAAAGACGGGAATATGATGTATCCAAACGGCGCATTTTACAGGCTGCACACCCGCTCGGAAACCAATCCGGTAAAATAATCTAACCGGATTAATGAGGATTGACAATGACTCATATAAGCAACAGACAGTACTGCTAACTTCAGATTTAGCCGGTATCTGTAGAATACCCATTCAACTACCAAATACAGTATAACTAATTTAATGAATAAAAATTCATTATGGCAAGCAGTCAGGAACACAGGAACAATTTTTTCTATATAGAGTGGGCGACATCTGGTGTACATTGTATACTTAAAATGGATATTTTTCAGATTAATATAACGTATAATATAGAATAGATACAATACTACCAGTGTACTGCTTCTCTTTCAGAGTCATGTTCGTATGCAGTTATCCAGGTCAGGTGGAATAAATTCTAAATTCCATAAATCTGAATGTGAAAAGGTACAAGACGAACAAAACACCAACTACATTAGACGAGATGACAGTGAGGTGATCAACTTCTTCAGTGTGTGTCGTACTCCAGTTAGTCCATTAGGTGATCTCATCCGTGAAAGTTATGGTACTGTACGGGAAAGCAAAATTATGCAAAATCCTGAAAAATTATTCATGTCCTAACTTTTTACAGGGTGGTCCACGACCCTACATTTTTCAGATTTGTCGATCGATCACCCCGGCCACCCTGTTCCCGGGTGTGAGTCACTTCAGCCACTTTTTGTTTTTTGCTTGGTTACCCGGGCCCCTTCCGTAGGATGGGGGGGGGGCAGCGCAGGGCCGCCGAAGCCCAGCGACCGGGTAACTCCCCATGGTCGTCTTTAAAGGTCGAGAAGACTCACCGTCTCACCAAAATGGCAAGGCGGCGACCTGAAGATGAGGGACAAGAGAGAAGGTGAGAATGACCCTGTTGACCTTCACAGGTTAATCAAGAGGTAAGAGGCAAGAAGGGTGGAGTGGCGTTGCAGCGAAGGCGCGAAAGTTCGCAACCGGAAGAACGGGGAAGGAGAAGCTCGCCAGGTGAAGTATTGGGGATATGGCTGTCGAAAGGTTTATTACGAAGTGATAACCGCCAGGGAGAAAGGAGAGAGTGGTGCATATAAGAAGAGGAGGCAGAGAAAGAGATTTGGGCAATATCAGCAGAGGAGGCACCGGCTTTGGCAAGAGCATCGGCCTTCTCATTGCACTGCAGGGAATAATGCCCCGGAATCCATTGGAGGTTTACTGAGACATCCACGCCGGCAAGGTGTTTGAGTGAAGTCCAGATAGAATGGATCTTGGAAGAAAAAAGAAGGACTTGAGGAGAGAAAGGGAGGAAAGAGAGTCCGAGAGAACTCTAATGAAGGTAAACTGACAGGTGTTTCTGTGAAGGACCGCCCACTCAAGCTTCGCGCGGATGAAGCTGGAGCAGTGCTCTCCCGCGTGGAGCGAAGTCACCGCCCCCTCCGCACAGGGTGCAGGAGATGGAGGCACCCGCGCCGCCCTTTCCGTGTCGGCCGAGCACAGACCCGTCAGTTCACATGGTCAGATGACATGGGGACAGCCCATCAAGATGGGCAGAGGTTGGTCAGCGGGACAGGGTGGAATGGGGGAGATGAGGCTAAGAGGTTCGCGGGAAGAAGAGTCGAGATGTTGAGTGATAGGGTGCGAGACGGAGAAAGTGCGCCAGGACGAGCGCGAGAGGAGGCGTTGCTATTGAGATCGTTAGCCAATTATCTTGGATCATGCGTCGATTGCATGAAGATATTGTTACGGTAACGAAATAATCGTTTTCTTACATAATAAATTAGCAGTGTTTACATTGCGCTTTTGATTTTCTTCCGAAAACGTTTCTATAGAAAATTTGTGGTTTTCTAATTTGGGTTATTACACTTTTAAAAGCTTTTGAGGATGGTACTATATTGTTTTTCTAATCTGAGAGCCAATTCCAGCGATATATGTAGAAATTATATGTCATGTAGGAAAGACCTCAGTCGATAGATTCAAAGACTACAGATGTCGCTGGAATGGTGCCATACGCGGCGAGTAAAGACAACTGACGCTTACCAGCGTAGTATTATTGCTTGGCGAAATTATCAGATAAGAGAAGCTTTCAGTCACTATACCAGCTAGTGACTAAATAAACGATGCATATCTGACATATATGTAGCTGTCTGAATTTAGGCCGCCTCCAATCGGGCATCATAGAAACAGTAAGAAAGAAGACAACTCACGATGAAACTTAAACATGGAGCTGGTCAGCTGGTAAAAGAGATCCACAGCCTCGGTGGGTGGCGGAGTCTCAATCATGCGACAGATGAAAATCTCTACGAGGGGCAGGAGTCGGAGGAGGAGATGCGAGTAGTAGCTGGGCAGGTAGGCCAGACTGCCAGAGTCCGTTCGGAGGCGGGAAAAGTAGAGCAGGTCCGGGTAGGTCTGGTGGAGTTGGAGGTGGATTTGCGACCACGAGTCCGAATTCCAATAGTCGCTCGGAACCTAGAAAAACGGGTCAGATCACACCAATTGAGCACTTTTTTCCGCGCACATATACAACAACTACGAAAAAACACTAAACACCGTAATAAGATGACCAATTATAGAGGATGAATCAGAACCGTCTTAAAGTATACAGTATACCTCTAGACGAAATACGACTTGTATCTGTATGAACGCGACGCCAAATTTTACGTCAACATCAAACGTTTTCATATTCCAAAAATGCTTTCTACTTTTCTAAAATCAGGGTGGACAGTGTTTTCAGACTAACAAAAGATTCCGTATATTATTTAAACACATGACAGGCATTCTTCACATGCGTGTGCAATTTGTAGCATGTATTGCATGATAATATGGTTTTGAAAGCAGTTATAAAGGAAAGTATTTGCTTATGCTTCTCTGCTAATAAAATATTTACAGTTACAGATCACTAGTGCAGTGAACACTATATGTAAAATTAGGCTATTGAAAAGGGGGCAGTGTTGTTTTTGAGCCCTCAGATGATCTGTTGTGGGTTCGCTAAAGGAAGAATTAATGCAATCATGTCAAAATTCCTCAATCTCTATAGGCCACCCTTGCACTAAGCTATCCAAATGTCGCAAAAAAAGAAATGAACAGTATTCATTGTTTGTAGCTAAAAAGATGCAAATGTCTGAAACAAATAATAATTATTGCTATAAATAAATTGCACGTAGTACGAAAAGTTTTGGAAATTAAAAGCTAGAAAGTAATAAATATGCAAAAAAAGTGATGTGTTTACTAAAATGCCACATTCATGTAAATTTCTGTATACGGCTAATTTGCCGTGACCCTGGTCACGCAGTAAAATTTCTGATTTTCAAAATCGCACTTTTAAAAAAATAGGATTATTTTAAGTTCTTATTGTAGAAAAACATCAATAAAATGCATAAATTTTACATTGTACTATTCTGTAGTGATGTGCTAAAGTGATCGGGTTTAGTACATGGATTTTGTAGAAACAAATGCTAATTCGTGAAGTACATATCGAACGCATACCGATATACTACAAAGTGCTAGTTTACTAAGACATTTATATTCCCTCTCGGGTGTATCCACATATGCAGCGCTGCTGGCGTGTATCGTACACGGCGAGCAAACGCTGCTGACGACTAGCAGGATATTCATTATTGCTGGCCGACAGGTTTTCAAATAATTGACTTGAATCATAGCTATTTAAATCGTCAAAATGAGAATCGATTATAGTAACGTTAGCGAGATACACGGAAAAGAATAAATTTGAATTTTAAAAATCGACGATTTAGTTTGTACATCCTGTTCGATACATTTGTTAGTAATCCAAATAATTATGCCGATCGCCAACCGTTCTTTCAAACAGCATAATTTTGAAATTATAGCACAATAAAATTTGTTAATGCAAAAATTCAAATCAAGATTTGGAAATATTTCACGAAGCAGTATGGTCTGCATAATAAATAAGTGGTCCTAAAGCAGTTTTGAACCTTCTGACGAATTCTGTTCTTTTTTGGTACACGTCATAACACCTTTATCTAAAATTTTGTGACTCATTGACGATACATTTTGCCATATTATATTGTTTCAATTTGGTTTATTGCCTAAAATTGTATTAAGGTCGTATCTTAAACTTTGAAATTAACTTTTAGTATCCATTTTTTAAATTTATCAATCATTATAATATGTGAAAATTAATTTAGTATTTTACATCAAACAGATCGCGAACCTCAATTCAAATTACCACCAATGATTGACCAAGGAAAAAACTCGAATCAAAAGCGGAAAATTTGAGGCGGGTAAAAACCTGCATTAGCTCCTAATTAGTGAAATAAACAAGTTTTCTCTATTCGTAGACTTTGCTCAGGTGGCAAGGGGATGGCCACTTCTAACTTGGTAATGAATGTGCAAGGAAAAAGAGGATACTGAGTTCAGTATACTGTAGATGGGCATTTTGTAGTTGAAATATGACTCTGATGAAGGTGTCTATTATTGGCGTCGAATGCTCATACCCTCCCCATCAATATCGATAACAATAAATAAAGGGAAATAAGATATCATCGATTCATCTATCCACTTACAGTAGTTAATACTCACCTCGCTGGATAAGGCTTGTGCCGCTTTCTTGATCAGATCGCTTCTGTTGAAGAGTTGAAGTAGAACAAAATTGCACACCTTATCGTCCTTGTAGGAACGGGCCAACTGTAACAGTGGTCGAAAAAGTTATTATAGAATATGCGAGATAGAACAGATTATTGTTTGGCAAAATTGAGGAGTCTTTTAAATTCCTCGAGATAAATTCAAACAATAAAGAGAACATATGGAAGTATAGTGAATAAGAACACATTTTATAATATCCAAGGGCGCAAACTTGTTATCTGAACAATATACATAGACAGAAAAACGAACGACAGTGGGAATGGGGAAATAATTCAGAGAGTCATTTGAAATTTCTCCACCACACCACATCAATGTAAAATTTAACAGAAATCCCGCCTATTCTCTAAGGGTTAGTGCAGTAAAGCAATCGTTGAAGATCTGAAGGAAATTGAGTTCATTACGACATGTCATAGATTGCTGTCGTATTCAGATATCGATTTAAAATTTTAAAAAGTCTTGAAAATACTATTTAAGATTATTGATTACCGTGTTAACGGAAATAACAAGGAACTCTGGCATCAGACATTTCAGGAACAAATTAAATTTCGGAAAATGTTATAATTCACAGGTCAAAGAATAGGTTACCATAAAACAAACAAGATCATGTGGGCAAAACTACTGGCAAGTTTATCACAAATACCATTATCATATCAGCCAAATTATTGATTAATTGATGCATATGTATGCTCTATGCTTACCATAAAAAGAACAAAGCGATCAAATGGCACAATGTAGAATGTGGTTAGGAATTTGAGTAGGGTGTCCATGTGCTGTAAAGAAACGAAAGAGAATGCAGATCACATCGATTCGCAAAAAACTAGCTTAGAGACGCGGCGCTACCTGATTGGCCAATCCCGAATCGATCTGGGAATCGTCCGAAAAGAGTGAAAGGATGTAATCACAGAATGTGCGTAGATGGACGTCAAATTTTCGCGGAACCATTCGGTCGAGTATTCTATCAGTGACAAGGAAACAAATGACACTTTGCAGTTTAATGGAAGGTTTCAATCCCAAAGATAATAAGCGGTACAGCAAGTGAATCCTGGGGCCGTATGCACGCTTAAGCAGTGCAGTGTAGAAGTCTACAAGTCTAATCTACACATTAGATTTGTTCCAGACACGGTTCTCGTGATAGCTATACTAAACCATGAGGAAGGGAATCCCAATACCCAGAACGGCTCAGTTCCGGCCAATGAAAACCATGATAATAAATAGACTGAAAACGGTGAACTATTTATGGGATTAGAGTTCTACAGTTCGAACTCTACAGTTAGATTTGTAGCCTGAATACCCTGTCTGGAACAAATTTAATGTGTAGATACGTAGAACTCTACAAATCTAGTTTAAGCGTGCATACGGCCCTTGATTGATCTAGCTAGCTCAAGTTGGTGAGGACCAAACAGCTTTAGCCGCCCACTGACGTGACTCATACCCCTTAAAAGAGTCAGGAACGGACTTCCCCTCTGGGACGTGTAAGGCACACCCAGGATCAAGCTCGCGGGGATGGCGTGCGGGGCTATTTAACGTCGAGGCTATGGCGGCGGCAATATGTCTAGTAAAAATACACATTGCAGTGCAGTCTATGTACAACAGAGAAGTTTATGGTATGATGGGTAAAAAAGTATTAACTTTAAAGGCTATCGCGCAGGAGGCTATTGTTACCAACCAGGGCCTGTATAGTTAGGACTGGTGGACTGGACTGGATCAGCCATCCACAGTCGGTCGCCATGTTCCTGCAGGGATACTCAACTGCGACTTTTCACCTCCGCAATGCATTCCTTTGTTGGTCAATTAACTCTCTTTGTTTGCACCTTGGGAAAAAGGGCATTGACACTCCAGAGCCCCTAACCCTCGTAGCACCTCCCAATTGGCAACCTATTGTCTACTATCCAGAACGGAATCTTCAGAGGCTCAGCATTCTACCGTGACATTCATGTCACCCATCAGTTGTGTGTCACGCTAAAAGCGTCAACCTGTTGCGAGCGTCGTTCATCTGGATCGAGCGATTAGGTTTTAAATCATTTTGTGGGTTTTAAGCAAGGCTAAAGATCCCCACAACCGCCTACATAAACAATGACAGAATCAATTGAAATCTACTGCATGCAATGTACTCCTCCTAGAGTAAATAATTAGGCAGACTGTGAAAGGGTGCCCGCTCGGTATTCTTTCGAATGAAGAGTCAACCGCAGCGTCGATCAACGTATCGACCATTAGCCACTCTGTATGTCGGGATAGGGGGGCAGGGACAGAGGAGGCGAGAGCGGGGGGGGGGGCGATGGGGTTTTGCGTCTTCTTCTCTTTCTTCTTCTCGGGGTCCAGCAGCTCACAGCAGAGATGGGGGAAAAAAAGGGAGAATGAGCGCGGCTAGAGCGATCGATAGTTTTGCTTCTGGCTGCTGTTTCCCCATCTCTGTCTTTGGGCGGATGATGGGAGCGACGACTGAGAGAAGTTGCAGTGGAGGGAGAGAGGAGGGTGGCAGGCTGCCGTTGAAAATTGGGAAACAGCTCAAATTGGAATGGGAGGGAGTTTGCGGGAGATAGATGTTGAAGAAGCGAGAGAGAGAGAGAGAGAGAGAGACGAAGGCTTGAGCAGCGTGGGAGAGAGAGGGAGGGAGCCATAACAGAAAAGGAGGCTGGAAGGAAGGGGGGACTCTTTTGGGACACGCCACACTCATCCAGCTAACCTAGCTAGCAAGCTATAGGCGAGGCAGGTTTTTCAATTTTATCCCCTCCTAAGTTAGTTGACGACGACAACGACGGATCTGCACACAGCGCAAAGACGAAAGAAGAAGAAGGAGGAGGATAACTATACTCCGTGAATGGCGTCAGTGGTGTCGTGCTTGACGAATTGAATGCAACAAAAAAGTATTCCGACCAATTTGCACAAACCTCTCTCTCTGGTCTGTCATTCGGACTACCCTCCATCATTGCAGTAGTGTGCCATGCCCCACGATCGTGGTCCCAGTAAGTAGCTAACAGTCAAACAATGGGAACCGTTCTGTCCACATCCCCCACCGCAACGTCGGGCAAGTCGTCACGGGGTTGCGAGGACGGCGGGAGCATCGGGCTCGAATCTGTCACCGCCCATCGGCTGCCGACTTCCAAGTCGAGTCTGGGTTTTCGCGACAAATCATCGACGGGCGGAGGAGGCCTGGGCAGCAGCGGTGGCGCCGGGGGCGGCGGCCTCTTTCGCAACGGCCTGATGAATTCGATCAGTTTGAAGAAGTTGAATCTGACCGGCGGTTCGAGTCGGAAGAAATCCTCTTCGGCCTCGTCGACAGCGCAGCAGGAGCAGAACCGACCCATTGCCACGATATCGGGCGATGAGAAATTGCAGACTGTGTTCACAAAACGCGATATCAACATATCGGATATTGAGAACAACAACAACCACCACCTCCACAACCACCACAACACATTCCATCAGCAGCAGCAGCATCAATATCAACAACAGCAGTACCACCAACAGCATCAGGGTAGCGGGAGCGGATTCAAACAGACGCGGAAGAACCTCACCAAATCTATCTCCTGTTACACGCTCAAATTCAGCAACGGAATTCGTGGACTGGGATCGTCGGACGGCGGGAAGGAGAACAGCGACAACGTCTGCAGTGGGGGGTCGACGAATCGAAACAACCACAACAACAACAATAATATCTCCCAAGAGATCCCTCCGCGGCGGACTGTGATCCAAGCAAGCACCGGCGAATTGCTCATCTGTTTGGGCCACTTCCTCTTCTACCACTGTCCCCACTTGGACCTCTTCCAACCCATGTCTGTCGTCTCCTGGATTCGCGCTATCGATCGGGCCCTGATTCTCCAAGGCTGGGCCGAGATCGCTTTTGTAAATCCGGCCAACGTCGTATTCTTGTTCATGCTGATTAAGGACTGCGCCGTGGAAGCGATCGAAAGTGAGCGCGACCTCCAGGCGGTCACCCTCACTTGCCTCTATCTGGCCTACTCCTACATGGGCAATGAGATCAGCTATCCGCTCAAGCCGTTCCTCATCGAAGACAATCGGGATCGCTTTTGGGAGCGCTGTCTGGGCCTGGTGAATCGGAAGAGTACCGATATGCTCCGGATCAATGCCGATCCGAGTTACTTCACCGAAGTCTTTACCGAACTCAAGTCCTTCTCACAACCACTCTGAACTGAGCGCATTCCTGGGGCCGCCCCACAACCACAACCATCATCATCATCATTCCAACAACGAAGTACTCCATGTGCGTTCTCTGCTCGATAATCAATTCTCTATACATACCTCTCCTTACTGCAGACACCCTGAGCGCAGATTTCTCACCTTGCTTTGATTGCCACCGCAGTTGATCGACTTACCAATCCCTTCATCCACCAAGGAGAGTCATTAGTGTTATCGCAGCTGTTTTTTCTTTCTAATTTATCTGTCAATTCCATGTGGTTATCGGACCTCATATGCCTTATCAGGGACGGATACTGGTCACAAGGAGTACTTAACATACGCGTATACTGGGAGGCCGACAGCTCATCCAGCACTTTTACGTTTGGCATCATATTTTATTGATTTAATTCATATTTCCTAATCTCACAGGGTTGTTAGAAAAATAGAAACATGTTTTGAATTTTAATTAATTAATTAGTAAAATATTATCAAATTGCGCCCTGATACAGGTTTTTAATCATAGCAGGCACATAACCAGAATTAGAATGTTGGAGTCGCACTCATCAATTTATTGGAGAGGCAATTTTACTACACGATTTTCGCGTTTTCGCAAAGTATTACCAGGCGTACAGGGTAAAAATGAAAGTTAAAATAATAGAACACAAATCGTTTGACTGACTTTTTGCTTAAAGGAGTCACATTATACTCTAGTCCTAAAAAGTAGATGAACACGACGTAAACTATAGATTTTATCAAAAAAAATTTTACACGTAGTAAATCCTATATTTTGTGTCAAACGTTTTTGGCGATTTTATTTGATTATACTATTATATTTAGTCATACGTTAAAAGTCCTTATAAATAACTATCTGTGTACGTAAATCAGACAAGTCTGCTGTACTGAGCTTTTCCGCGTATCTTGTAAAGATTTCCAGATCAACTTAGGAAAATTAAAAATTAAAATTCTGAATTTCCATATCAATTCCAGATATATATTTCAAAATGAATTTCAGTTAGTTTCAAGTCGATTTAACAATTTATACTTTGCATTACAAAAATACTGTATATTCTGTATACTGTGTGTCATACATGTTTGCATCTATATTAAAATGGGCGCACACTGGATGTATTATTATAATTAACATTTCAATCTAATTCATATAATTAATATCAAAATTACATGAAAATTCACAATCAACTAAGCACAGCATCACTTTATATCAGGTTAAAGCAGATGATATTGATCCCTGAAATGATAACAGAAACTTAATAAACAATAACTTTGAAAAGTTTCCCGTCAGAATCCAGAAACTCTTTTGAAATCAAATAAAGAAAGTGGTGAAATTCGTTTGTAATTGTCTTAGGCTGATTTGGGATTTTTAAATCGATTTGAACATTTGTCATTTATTTAAAAACTGGAAATTTCAAAAATCATTTAGACAATGTCAAATTGATCTGGAAAACTTTGAAATAGGCCGAAAAATTTAAAGTGAAAATAGCAGTCGATTCTGATTGGTTGAAATTGCGATAGTTGTTTGTTTCGTAATGCCTTTGTAAATTATTCATTACTACACTTATTTTTAAATGAAGTAGAATATTATTTGCATTATTTCGGATAAATAAGAAGTTAACTTTTTCCTTAGAGCATAAGTGAGAACGTTTCTCTTTCCCTTTTTATGTAACGATAAGAGTCAATTTTAAAAGCTATGAGGTCCAATTATACCTATGGTCAATTGATTTTAAATAAATTAAAATTACGTATTAGTCGCGCTGTTAGTGACACATTTCACGGATAAACAAGAAGGGTATCAATATTTTGTTTGAAAAAATCAATGTACATAAATTGATTGACGTCAATGAGTCAGTCAGAATGTAAAAAAAGAGTGATTTGTTTGTGGAAATGTTAATTTTTCTCAAAGCAGAATAGTATTTGTAGGCAAACCGAAACCGATAGCTTGCTATTCGAATGAAATCTCTAAAGATCAAACATGGATATTTTAACCCATTCCATTACCTTGCTTACGTTTTGCCCCGTGAAGCGGAGATCTATTAACTCTAAGCAATGCCGGTCTATCAATAAAGGCGAATTCACTTTTATTTTTCTCATAAACTCAGTAGACCTCTATCGCTTCGTTTTACCCTTTTATAAATTAGAAAAAATAAAGGAAAAGTATTTTTATGAATAAAGATGACTAATTTCACCAATTATTTCATTTCCCCTGAATTTAGCTGTTAAGAATTCTTATAATATTGTGTGATTATATTTTTGGTTACTTTTATAGGATTACTTCTGTTCAAGACTCCCATATAGTGAATGAATGAGAGAGAGAGAGAGAGAGAGAGAGAGAGAGAGAGAGAGAGAGAGAGAGAGAGAGAGAGAGAGAGAGAGAGAGAGA
>JAUYWV010112863.1:0-12369 GCA_032274565.1 Nematoplana nigrocapitula
TCTTCTTCTACGTTCTCCAACTTGCCGTCTTGTTGCATAGTTCGCATATTCCAAGTTCCAATCCGTAATTCGTGTCCGTTTATTTTTAAAATGGCTTGAGGTAACCCAGTGATTCTTAGCACCCACTGCTCCTTGAAGGTTTGAAGTTTGAACCGCCACCGTAGCCCAAGTTCAAACAGCCGCTGGGAACTAGAGGCCGTGTAATTTGGTTGCACGCCATATCTAGTGTGTATTCTCCCAGCCAATCAGAGCACGAGGCTGACTGACTGATCGGGTATAACCTGACTGACGGACAATGCATGAGGACACTGAGTAGACAGGGACTGAGCATGTTGGACATTGCCTGTTGACTTGATGTTATACAAATACATTAATATCTTTGGTGAAAAAACAAATAGCAAGCAGAGAAGAAAATCTGGCATTATCTGCGAAGAAGAGGAAAGTCCAAGCCCTTCAGGAACTGGACGAAGAGGAAGCGAGAGCAGAAGCTGCCTTGAAGTCTCTGGCAAAGAAAAGAATGCTCATTGGGCAAGGAATTTATACTGACTGATAGCAGCTAATGGCTGATAACAGACTGACTGATAAAATTTACAATATTGTTACTGTGGTGCACACACTAAAACATTCCATTGCTTTTTCTATTATGCATTTATCGATTTGCAATATACATTTTTTATAAATAATCTCCCAAATTATAGAGTAAGACGGGATAATTTGGGTAACTTTACTAGTTAACTAAATATTCTACCTACTCTCTTTTTTACAAAGTCTACTCGAATTATACTCAAATATACTCGATTTTTTGATAAAGTTTATGTGGCAACCCTGATATGAGTTTATACTATATTGCGTTACTATGAGCCATTATGATGTTTAATTGTGAGGAACCACATATAGTCTCTTTTGATACAGGTGTTATACGTATTATATCTTAAAGCTGGGGCCCAGTTAAACAAAAGTATAACTCACCGGCCTATCAAACAGACCAGTATACTCTAAACTGACAGACAGATCTATATCGATTCGTAAACATTGATGAGGCATATGCGTGTTCTAATTGTCTGCTTGCTATTATAGTGCTCGGACAATAATTAAAGTTATGTTTTCATGTCCATAATGCACATAAAGACTTATCTTTGCGTTTAATATACTGTTCTGTAGGAAGTTTCGGACAAGAAAACTGCAGTTTAATATTAGCGGTATTTTTAAAAAAGTATATATTATATTATCAACAACACAATCTATATAGAATTGTAAATTTACATTTTTCTAATGTAAATATTAGTATAAAACTGTAAATTAATATAGTCATATACGTTTAGCTTAATGAGTCATTTTTTAATTCAGGTTTACTGAAATTATATTTTTGCAGATGTGGTTTCAAGCCCGGAACGCGTCAGCCCTCAGAAGTGCACTCTGAGGAAGCATAAGCCTAACCGCAAACCGCGTACTCCTTTTACCACGCAGCAACTCCTGACTTTAGAGAGGAAATTTCGATCGAAACAGTACCTCTCTATTGCAGGTAACCGTCAGATTCTATATATTAGTGTTCGATTTTGTTCGAAATCTTATGATTTTTTGCAGAGTTTTTACCCATTTTTATTCAAATTCTAAGGTCCGGATTAGGGTGTCTCATAATATATAACAAAAATAATTTTTCGATTTTCTCTTGCTGGCGAATGCTGATCTGATTCCAAATGAGAAAGAGGTTTTAAAAATAAAAAAATGATGAAAATTGAATCATATTTAGAGGTCACTCAAGTTAAACACTTTTTATATTCATCTAGAAAAAAACGATTATTTCCAAGCATTATCTTATTTTCTTTATTTTAAACCAACATCAACATAAAAAGAATACAATTTGTCCTTTGCATTAAATTGATATTTTATTCTTCAAGATTTTTCTTGTCGTGGTAGGGATCAATTTATAATGTGCCCGAACCACCTTGAGGAGGAATTGCTTCTGCTCTGGATCACGAGTGATGCTTGAATTATATCTCTTTATCAGAGCGATACCCCGCTCGGCGTAGTCATTGACCACCATCAAAGCTTTCACCCTCCTTCGCGCCGTGATCCAATCTTGGCCATTGATCCAATCCTCTGGATCTTTCTGAAGAAAGGTTGGAGATTTCGATTCTGGAAGGATCGCGCGGAAGAAAACTTCTTTGGTTCTCTGGGTAATGAAAATCTCGATGGGTTGCTGTGGATTGAAATTCTTTGGATCAAGACGTTTGAGTCCCTTCTTCGTGGCTGGACCATCTTGAGCTTCGTGTCTTTCGGAATGCGGACGTCGAAGAAACCAATCCCCACGAGATCCTCTGAGAGGTACCACAGGTGCCTTTTCAAGGTGGTGGATGCAGTGTGGCTGATCTCTTTATCAGGGTAGGCCTCAAGCAGGCGAAGGAACTCCAGGTCATTAAGTGGAGCTTGATTCGAGAGCATTGCTTCATTCCACTTCTTCACATACGCGAGGGAGATGAACAAACACAGCCGCCGAAATCCTCCTTCTTCCCTAGTGGTCAGGCCAAATTTATGACGGAACATGAATATCTTAGGAGCATATATGGCTTTGGCCATCCATCTAGCCTGGTGATAGGCCCCAGGCCGACGAAATCCCCCCTGGATTTGGCCGCCAAGTAACGGTAGGAAAGGACGAGGAGTTCATGGTAGTCTTCTCGGGATGTGTGCCAGCGGAAAGCATCTGTTGCAGGTATTCCTTCATGGTGGAAGATGTTTCATTTACCCAGTTGTCAGTTGTTGGGGGATTATCTTTGTCATTGATGGGCAAGAATAACCCTTGGTCGATGGAAGCCCAACGCTCTTGAAATCTTTTCAAGTGGAGAATGTTGGAGGAAGAGGACGGACCCAGACATCGTACAAAAACATCCTTGAGTACGATCTCCAAGACGTGGTGACGGCAAGCCAACCACAACATAGGACGCCCCAATTCCTGCTCAATGCGAACTCAAGCACCTTGAATCATCCCAGTATTCACAGCTGTGCTTTCGAATCCCAGCCCAACGATTTGCTCCGAAATAGCAAATGCCTGGACTTCATATAGTACGGCTTCGGCCTCCTCTCATCTAGTGCCGCCCACTGCAGCGGGTACACCAAGAAGCTTCGCGTCAAATACACAAAGTTAAACAATGTGGAAGTACCGATCGATGACTGCGCGAGCTGATTGGCTTAAGACTTGGTTGAAGATCGATGACCGCGCGAGCTGATTGGCTTAGGGCTTGGTTGACGATCGATGACCGCGCAAGCTGATTGGCTTAAGTCTTGGTTGACGATCGATGACCGCGCGAGCTGATTGGCTTAGGGCTTGGTTGACGGTCGATGAGCGCGCGAGCTGATTGGTTTAAGTCTTGGTTGACGATCGATTAGCGCGAGCTGATTGGCTAAGACTTGTGCTACAAGATACATATTGATATGCATATACTCGTTGCAAAATCGTGATTAAGTCTAGATTCTCGAGAAAAGTGGCAACCATCCCTATTCATTTCATGTCTGCGTGGCTCTTAGAATGTGTTTCATTTGGTAATTGGGTGAGCTGCCTGTCTCTCCCCTTTCAGGATCTGGTCAACCTTCCCCTGAGCAGTCCAGAGCGCTCGCAACTCATCCGTCGCTTCTCGGCCATCTTCGGCCGGTTCGATTCGCCCCGCAAGTACGCCCTCACCCAACACGAAGTGCAGGTGAACGAGGCGGCCGCCCAACTCTGTCTGCGGCATCCCACTCTGCTCTCGAGGAGGGAAGACCTCTATCCCCTGGCCAGACAGGTGGTCAAGCTGTCGGAGAGAGGGCTGGTCTCCTCGAGCAAGATGGTGGACAAAAGCGGAGGAGGAGGTGGTGGCGGGTAAGTGTGCTGGCACAAGCCAGTGGTGATGATGAGCACACTGCATTCTCTCTCCTCTTCTCTGCTTGCAGGAACGCACAGATTGAACTGCGAGTCCAGGCCCTCGAGGTGAGTCCTGTCCTCTTCTGTTCATTTCAGCTAGCTGCTCTTTCACCAACAACAACACATTCATTCGCTTTCATTCTCTCTCTTAAAATCGATCACCTATTCATTTCTTTCAAGTTCTCCTTCTTCACTATCTCTCGTTCGATCTCCCCTCCACTTTCTTCCCTCTTCTATTTCACATCATTCTCTCACACTTCTCTCTTCTTCCTCTGCCTCCCTCTCCTTTCTCCACACTCTCTTTTTCTCTCTCTCTCCCCTCCCTCTCAATCTCTGTTCTCACACACACACCTCTCTCTCTCTCTTCCCTCACACACACCTCTCTCTCTCTCTTCCCTTCCCTTCCCTTCCTTCTCTCTCACCTCCCTTCTCTCTCTCCTCTCTCTCCCTCCCTCTCCCCTCCCTTATCTCTCCCTCTCTCCCCTCCCTCTCAATCTCTGTTCTCGCACATCTCTCTTTTCTCTTTCCTCTCATTTCTCCTTTCCCTCTGTATCTCTCTTCTCTCACATCTCTTTCTATCGGGTAATTTCTGTCCACTCCGCCCCTTGCAGCGGAAGATCGTCGGTCTGAAAGAGGAGCTCGCCATCCTCATCCAGCAATACGACCAGATCTACGTGTTCGCCCGCAACGCGAGGACCACGGCCGAGGTCTGGCAGAACATGATGCCCCACGTCCGCAAGCGGATCACCTCCCTCAGCAGCCAGCATCAGTACAAGCTAGAGGACCTCTCTAACACCGTCCTCTCCTACTGGGGGTCAGTCCAATATTCTATCTATCTAGCGAGTGTTCTGCTTTTGTCAAGCAGGTTCACATTTATGGCATCCATTTTCTCCACTTCGTTCAATTTTCTGCTTTATCTTTTAGATTTTTAGATGAATCTGTATTTAATTCTGTTAGCATGTCTTTTCTTGGCTTTCCTCGTCCACGTTTTCCACGAAATCGTCCTTCGATGATTGTGTTCATTAGGTTGTCATAGCTGTTTTCTTTCATTTCTTCTAATACTTCTTCGTTAGTTTTCCGATCCTGCCATGGTATTCTCTGCATTCGTCTCCATATCCACATTTCGAATGCTTCTAGCTTTTTCTTATCACTTTCTCGGAGTGTCCATGTTTCTGATCCATACAGGGCTACACTCCAGATTATTGATTTGACAATTTTCTTCTTAGTTTCTATGTTTAACCCTATGGTGAGCAATTGTCTCCGTTTGGTAAAGGCTTGCTTAGCCATATAGCAATACTTGTTCTTATTTTCTCACGGCATCTAAGTACCGTCCAATGTGATAATTGCACCTAGGTATTTGAAGCTTTTCACTTGTTTTAAGTCTTTATTGTCTAATTTCAGACACTAACAACTGTCCAATAATTTGCACAAACATTTGCAGGTAATTGGTTTTCAAAATCTCTTATTTAGGCTGTTAGTAAAAAATAATAATTTCCACAACTTACTACAACAAAGTCCAGTGGTTTTATTTGAGGAAAAAATTGTTCAGTATCGTGGAAAAACAACTCAGAACAGCTGATAATTATCAAATATTACATAATCAATAACAAAATTTTATGAATGACTGAAATCGTTACAATGTCTCCTATATAATAATTAAGCGCTATTTTTTATATTACTACTATTAGTAGTATAAACAACCAGATTTGTGAAAAATAGAATTCCTACCAAATTGGCATCACGTCGTAACGATATGAAATATAAATACATTATTATTACTATAAGGGAATTAACAAAAATAAGCCGTCTATTTATTACAGGGTTTAGCAAGGAGGAAACGGTAGTCATCGAAATAGCCAGAACAAAAAACGTAAACCAGAAGTTTGTACAGATTCGCAGTTACAGTCGTTATCAAATCTTTGTACACATAGTAAACAGCATTTTAACAAACAAAATACCCATGGAAATAAACAGGATTTGAAACTAAGACAAACAAACAAAGCATATTTTCATGGAACTTAACAGAAAGTGGATTATTAGGTATAGCCAGGCAAATAAATGAAACGAATATTCATTGTAGGATTGTATTAACATTGTACAATACAATACTATCTGCTAGTGATTGCGTTTTGGCAGAGCAATAATGCTGGCTACATAGAACATACCTGGAATTATCTCATGAGTTGGATTACAGCTCAAAATTTGGTGACGCTCTACGATCGAGCCTATTTACGATATGTTAAAATAATGTAAATATTCAGAAATTGGTGCAAAAAAGTGCTTATTAAATCCACAACAATTTTGGTTAGTACAGCGGTGTGAATTTAAATGTAGTTGTATAGTAGGTGATCTCGATTCTCCACAGCTGCATTAACTAACTACACACTGTGGCTTCTTTGCTATGGCAATTCTCTAACAGGGGCGCACCCAGGATTTTGCCGAGGGGGGGCAGTGTTGTTTGAAAGTGCTTAAATACATGAAAGGCGAGACAGCTTAATAAAAAACAAACATTTCATTACTAGCGGCATACCCGCGCTTCGCTTCGGCCAATAAAGCGGCAAAATAGTGTGTGGCTATAAGCGAGCGCGGTTTGTTAAGTGAATTGACAAATCGATAAGAAAGCCTGACCCCGAAAATGAATTGTCCGGACTTCCCGTTTATCTGTAGCATATTGATTTAGCATCGCAACAATATAGCTGTAGATGCGTGTAGCTAAGACGCTGGCCAATCAGGGTTGAGTGGGTGTGTCGATCGATAACGATATTCTACCGTAAAGCGAAGAGTGGTCTATTTAAAATAACATTATAATGCAAACATGTTTTTACGGCATTGAAAGGCCAGTAATCAAAACAAAACTTGGCCTATGTCCTCGGCACTGTAAATGCGCAGCTACACACGAAATTTCAAGCAATTTGGTCAAGCCGTCTTTGCGTGAAGGCGTTCTCACAGATACATACACACACTTACATGTGGCTTATTTATATAAATTTTCTTATAACAGTATTAGGTAAATGTGCTAAATAAATCTTGTAAATTTGTTCAAAATTTATTTTCAAATATGTATACTAAGAATTATGGGACAGTCGATATTATCAAGGTACCGCTCGCAACCGGGCTTACTCTTCCATTGACTTCACTCACATACTGTTGTGCCATCCTCCGGAGAGGTTTGGCGACAGAGAGTGACCATCAGTCCCACAACAGCTTCCTCCATCTTATGAGGTCTTGTGCCAGAGTTTCGAATTCTAGGTACGATCGTTCACTCCATTCCATGATGCCTCTATGTGAATTCAGGCTTCCAATCTCTCTCCAACACGCTTGTATTTGTGCGGTGTTTTCTCCGGTTGATCCCCAGCATTTTTTCCAGGCCCACATCTGGAACGCTTCGATTCTTCTCCTTTCTCTTGCCTTCATGGTCCAGGACTCTGTCCCACAACTCACGATTGAGAAAATCAAAGCATTTATCTCTTTCATCTTCATTTTCTTTATCTGTCCTTGCCAAGCGTCCACGCTGCCGGTCGCTCAATTCTTCTGTCAATTTCTTTACCGCAGTGCCCGTTTTGTGTCATTAAAGGCCCCAAGAGAGTTCTCGACCTGTCTTCCATCTATATTTAGGACTGTATTGTTTTCGTCTGCACTGCCTATCATCATGTTGATTTTGTCGACATTTAGAAAGAGTCCCATTTTCTCACTTTCTTGTTTCACTCTGTTCAGTAGTTCTTGTGCCGCCTCTCTCGATGCCGCCAAAATAGGGGTGTCATCTGCGTATCTCAGGTCCTTTATGGTTATTCCGCCTCTGATCGATATTTCATCTTCTTCCGTTTCATTCAATGACTGTCTCATTATGTGCACGCCATATAGAGATTGAACAAATATACTGACCGATTTGCATACTTGTCTGACGCCTTTTCCCATCTTAAGTAGGCAGAATCGCCTTCATCCGTCCTTACGATTGATTGCTTCTCGGTTGTTGTACTAATTCAGCGAATAGTATAAGTGAAAACACTAACAGGCAGCAAATGGAAACAGCTAATAAAAGCGCGCTTATGCACACTGTAATGGTTAATAAATCAATCGTTCTAAAATAAGCCATCTACTTATAAATACGTCTTGGATATGTGTGTGTGTGTGTTCTCTATCTTCTTCTACATTTTTAACGCTATCATCCCGACTAAGGCAACATTTGACGCAGAATTTTACGGGGCAAGTCATAGTCAAGGTTTCCCAGTGATCAGACCATCGAAACTACCATGGCGGTGCGAAAACCTCTCATCCAATCACAGTCATTTTTAGAATACTCCCGCATGATTGAGATGCTGTATATAAGATGCAAGCGATTACATCATTCCTCTGATCAGTTGACATCTGCTGACTGCGTGGTTGGGCTGTAATCCTATGTAATCATGTCTGACCGATGGCGAGGGTTCAGTCACCCTATATACCCCAGTCATATATGGACATGGGAATTCCACACATCGTCTGCCATATATGGACATGCGAATTCCACATAGACATATTTATGGACATTCATTTAAAATCCAACATGCCTAAAAAGAAACGACCACGGCTGCTTGGCATTCGAAATGCATCTGCTACTCGAATGAGAAATATTCGAGCAGCAAAAACGGAAGAAGCAAGGAAAGAAAGATTGGAAGTAATAAAAAGAAGAAGTGAACAAATGAGAGCCCAAGAAACGGAAGAAGCAAGGGAAGAGAGATTGGAAGTAATAAAAAGAAGAAGTGAACAAGTGAGAACCCAAGAAACGGAAGAAGCAAGGCAAGAGAGATTGGAAGTAATAATAAGAAAAAGTGAACAATTGAGAGCTCAAGAAATGGAAGAAGCAAGGGAAGAGAGATTGAAGTAATAATGAGAAGAAATGAACAAGTGAGAACCCAAGAAACGGAAGAAGAAAGGGAAGAGAGATTGAAAGTAATCATAAGAAGAAGTGAACAAGTGAGAGCCCAAGAAACGGAAGAAGCAAGGGACAAGAGATTGAAGTAATAATAAGAAGAAGTGAACAAGTAAGTGAGAGCCCAAGAAACGGAAGAAGCAAGGGAAGAGAAGTTAGAAGTAATCTACTTATAAATAGGTTTTGGCTATTTGTAGGCCTATTTGTTTGTTTATTCTTTATCTTCTTCATTTTTAATGCTATCATCCCGACTAAGGCACCCCACCATTCGACGCAGAGTTTCACTGGTCAAGTCATAGTCACGAATTCCCAGTGATCGGACCATCGTGGCTACCATGGCGGTGCGAAAACCTCTCCTCGAATAACAGTCAACTTTAGAATTTTTTAGGAGTATTTAGTTAAAAATAGGGTATCTTTGAATTCTTTTGAACATTGGGGCGGACATAGACCTCTTAGCAAACAATTAATTGCTCAGTAATGTTTTTTTTGGCAAGCAAAGCTGCAATGGGTTTCTAGTTTTTTAAAAGCGCTTTTCTATTTCATATATTCCTATAATTGAATTCAATTTTCTTCTTCTGCTTCGCGCAATACTAAAAGAAGGGAGAAGCAATATACAGTACACATTCCATTAGGAAGATCGTATCAAATTTGACAGGGAACACGGCGGATGTAATAATTTATTTTCTATGCACCGGAATCCACTAACTACATACAGCATACTGCATATGGGATACACCGATCTTGCACTAGTTTCGAGCTGTATAGAAGTAAAATGGGGATGGGGAAGCGATGGGGAGCAGCACACACTTGCATCCGCCGTGCCAGTAAGTACAACAAGCCCGCTATCGCAACTGCAGTAAACGCTTGCCCCTCCCCATGTACCTATATACAGTAGAAAGGACACTACAGTATCGAGCTACTACAGTACTACTGTAGTTAGTCTGACGGGTTGCTGCTTACTCGAAGGAGGGAGAGGTTGAGGAGTCAATATTAGCACGGGAAGACTTCTGTCGACAACCCCCTCTCAGGATCGAATAAGGGTCGGTGGAGGGAGGGGGGGGGGGGGTACGAAAGAAACTTGAAGAGCGGTGGTCGATCGACCGATTTAAATGCAAATGGGGAAAATATTGCCGCGGAGTAAACGAGAAAAAATTTACAATAACTGCCCCGACAGTGGTGGTTTAGTAGGTGGTTTTATATTTTTAATTATGAATAAACTTTCTTAAAACCAAATTCATAGTACGACATTTCAATAGCAATGCCGCTATTAGGGAATGAATAGAGAAAGTACGCGAAATAAAAGTAAAATGATTTTATTATTAAAAAGCCGTTGGCATATATAACATCCCTTGTAAAGACTGTCGGGTTATATATATATATTGGTGAAACTAACAGAGATCTATATCAGCGTTAGAATTAAAGAGCATTAAAAGGATGTTTATTACCCTTAGCTCCGTGATAATGATATTGTCTCTTATGGTTATCAATCCAATCATTCTATTGATTTTGATAACGCTGGTATGATTTTTACTTGTAAAGATTTTAGAAAGCGACTTACAGTAAAATCTGCGTTCATTACTAATCGCAATCGTTGTGTTAAACAGAATATAGATTTAATCGGCTCGGATCTGGTCCGGGGAATTTAATTATTGTCTCTATTCAATGATCTTTAAACAGTTGCCACTAGTAGTAAGGGATGCTAAATCTTCAGATCACACATAAATAGACATGGCGTCACTGGTCTAAAAAATAAACTGTACTACGTCATAGATTCCCCCGTTCTAATTATAGGAGGCAATCAGACTATAGTATGTCACGTTTTTCCGGGAATTCACCTGGGGGAGGGGGATTACCCGAGGGAATTCCCGGAAATATATGACGTACTATATAGTCTAATTGGTTGCTAAAAATAGAACGGGGGAATTCATGACGTCTTATAGTGCCTCCAGGGGCCAGGAGCTAGAAGTTCCAAAAAGCAAGTATGTTAAAAAAAACTGCTAAATATGACCTCCTAAATTTGATTGACTCGATTGTAGTGAGCTAAATTTAATTGACCATTAAGAATGGTTTGCCAGCCAAGTAAAATAGCGGCAGTCCATATCACACAAAGAGGTTGGAATAAGTACAGTATACTGGAGTAGACACGTCCATTTAAAGATAAAGGATTTCCATGTAATTTAATTGTTTGCCCTTTCGGCCAATCAGATGCGACGACTTTCTGTTTTAAAATTGGCAGTAGAATTTGGTAGACATCTAACCTCTTTTTGGTAGGCATGTAGATGCAGGCTAGTGATTATTTTTTCTAATACAATAATAGAACACATTCTCGTTTCATTGTGTCTGTCTGTACAGTTTATAGCAGCTAGTTGCTATTTTGCAAAAAGTTACCCGGAAATAAATATTAGCCCTTTTGCTATTTTTGACGATCAAACAACCCCAAACCGAAATTACATGTTTTGTCTCACGTACGTGTGTACTCTAGTTGATGTGTTCAAATCTCTTTGATATCACAACACTGGACCGTGCACACACACAGACGAGGAGTTCTGTGCAATGCAGCATGTGTCATTTATCTACCAAACAGTGAGAGCCCGTGTGAAAAAATGAGATAACAAGAAATCATTCGATTTATTGTTTGGCCAGATGCGCAAGATATTGCCAGTTAGTGAAGCCTGCTTACTCACTTGTCCACACATTTAGGAAGAGCTGCTCGTGGTACTTAAACTTGAGCAGTGATGCCTCTAATCAGTCTTCGCCAAGCGCACACCTCAAAAGCTGAGAGATCATTTTTTCTCCCCCAGACTTTAATTGTCCCGGTGACTGATCATATAGGACAATAAGAATCACCAGTGTGTCCATTGTGTAGTGTTTAGTACTTTTTGAAACTCCTCTGGCTTTCCATATCTTATCGAGTGAGATGGAGACATTTTTCGTTTTGCAGCGGCCATCACAAGTTATCTGTTATCCGAGAAAGTTGAACTCTTTCTCCAATTTCAAGCTGTTAATCGTCCCTGCTTGCTTCTAAGACTATTATTTTCCTCATTGCCACGTTCAAGTGAAGACCTAGTTTCTGTCCTTCTTGTGTAATTCTTTCGATCATGCTGCTTAATACAGTCATATCCTCTGCAATTGCAGAGAAAAGCAAGTATTTTATTTGTATATTGTGCTACTTGGTATTGAATAACTATATGGTAGATAGGATGAATTTTTCCGAAACTTGAGATTATTCAAATACTGTATATAGTTTAGATACATTTCACAGGAAGTCGAAACGTGATACAAATTAAATTTCTTAGAGATGTAATCAAAATCCAAAGCCCCATAGGACAGTTTTTACGCGACAAAAATGATATACTCTACATTCATTTGTGATATGGTAATTTATTCTAATATTCGATAGACTCGAAATCTTCCTAATTAATATATTCTTTGATAGACAAGAAATAAAGATGATTGAAACAGCAAAATAAATTGTTTTATATCCTATATTAGACAAAAGCATTTCTTTCACCCTATACAGACACGCCGGAACGGGGGGGGGGGGGGCAAAAAATTCTGTTGGGGG
>JAUYWV010112874.1:0-12367 GCA_032274565.1 Nematoplana nigrocapitula
GATATTCAATGCTATATTCACTAATATCACTTTTTGCTGCCATATTAACAATTACCTTCTAACAATTTACTGAATCTATGCAATAAACTTTGAAAAATCAAAATCCAACTGCCATAAAAATTCAAATTTCAAACTACAAACGACTTATATGCATAGAAAAATCGATAGCACACCACGTCATACAACACGCGCCGGGCCATTTATGTCTATATCAGGCTGAACTTACGAATATTTGAAAGGTAGTAACTTCTAAAACACCCTGTAGATTTATTAATGATTTGAATAAAAACTTTACTATTTATTGTACATCATTTTATGCAAATATTTCGGCAGTATGTAAATTAAGTTGTAAATTGAATAAAGTTTTGAAATTGTCTAATGACTTTGTTGACACATTGTATATTTTGGAGAAACATGTCTATAATCGTCTAATTATATGTTTTGTGAGGGAGTATTGTATTCAAATCCGTTATTATATATACAGATTTGAACCACGTTTTCAGCGGAAATGGAATCTTTGTTTTGCGGAGAACTCAGTTATTTACTATCAATTAGTTTAATTTGTCCATTAAATGTTACATTTTACGTTTTGTTTTGAAGATGAGAATTTTTCCTTGTGGCGGGAGCAGGTGTGCTAGAGGGCGATCCCTTTTATCTAGCTGACAAACATTTGCTATTGTGTCTGCCTGGATGTCACTCCGTCACGTTTACGCTCAAAGTCGATTTTCTGAGGATTTTGAGCTTGGTCTTAGTTGAAACTTGGTATGAACATAATTAAATCAAGCAGGCAGGCATTGAAGCATCCTCGCATGTCTATAGGTGGGTCTCTGTGTATATATGGATGTCTGTTTTCCACGCATAAGTTGAAAATGAATTTCCTCGCCTATTTGAATCTAAAGCTATACTATCGACAAGATAAGCAGGCAGACATTTGAGTATCCCCCTGGTCTGTTGACCTAGTCTGTTTGTGCAGTCAATTGTTATTCTTCCTCGCCTGTATAATCAAGCGCAATAATACAAGTGGTTTCCTGTCACTGACAACATATCTGCCTCTCATCCGGCTCGTCCATTTGACATGGGTGATGTCTTCTTCCTGGCATGTCTAGATCGGTATAGCGAGAAATTGTACAACTTAGAGTAAAATTGCTCGGTGTATCCCACGGCTCGCATGGAGTTTGTCTAAATTTTATACCATGGAATCTATTTATAAATGTTTTCTTTCTTTTTCGTCCACCCAGCGGCGATGTTGTACAATTTCATCTATCACAGTATTGAATTCACTGGGATTGTTTTGCCAATTTGTTACTTTCTAATTCACTTGTGTTTCTCCGTAAGTAAATAAAAGAAGGAGGGGGGTAGAGAAAAGTTTTGTAACCGGAAGATAAAAGTAAGACCAATTCTCGTCTGGCGTGAAAATGATTAATTTAAGGGGAGGCGCGAGGTTTATATAGCTAATTGCGCGAATATGAAATGTTAGTTTTATATGTATTGTTTGAGAGATATTGTTCAAGTCAAATTATTATTTGTGTATCCATATGACTCGAAATGATCTCTGTTAAGAATTAGAAGAGCAGAAAAATCAAACAGCAAGTTGACAGATCTACACAAGAATGTTCAACTGAAAGAATGAGCGATTGATTATATTGGAAGAAACAGCAAAGATTAGTTAGGGAAGGAGCTGAAATTTATTTAACGTAAAAAATAGTTTCAAACAAATAAAGAAAAGCTTCACGGGAAAATATTTGATAAATATGATACACCACATTTTGAGAATATCGAGTCGCGTGTTCTTAATGGCGATGGTCACCTTAATTAACCATTTTTGTTATTTTTTTCGAAAGAATGCCTATTTGCCCAATATTTCTAAGCATATTGTAACCTGCTGTATGAAAAATAAAAATTATTTTAGAAATATTTATTGTCTACATACCGGGTGTCCCAAAATAACTAATACAAACTAATCACTTATATCTTTGCATTTCCTGAACGGATTTTTGTTATTTATGCATTATTCAATAGCTAATGCTTGTAACTTTTCTATGGTAAATTTATTGATTCATATTTAAAATTTCAATCAATATATTAAATATTAACATTCTTGTATATTTCATGATTTCAAATAGCGATGAAATTCACTGTGGATTAATGCTTCAAACTAACCGAGTTTTATTTCACAAATGGAAAAAGCTATACTGTAGCTTCGAGAAAGTTCAATTTGTGGATACGTAACAACGGAATAAAGTGCAAAAATGCCACAAAAATTGATGTTCACCACATAGTGATAAACCGAAGCAAACGGGTTCCTTTAACAACAACAAGAAAGGATGATGTGGACGGTCAAAATCTGTTGTCAATGATGGCAATGCTATCCTCGTGCTCGGCCATATGGTAGATAATGGACAACATCAAGTCACGTCGATTAGCAAGTGTTCGGATATCTTAAATATTTCTCGTAGTTCAAACTGACTATTCACATCTTAGGAATTGACTTTGTTAATATATTTAAATTTATGTTTCAGAACAAAATTTGCTTTTTAAATTTAAATTTCAGTGCATAAGTAAAATAAAATAATACTTACAAGCATTTGCAATTGAACGATGGATAAATCAAATGAAATCCGTTTAGGAATTACACAGGTATAGGTGTTTCGATAGTTTCAGTTATTTTGAGACACCCGGTATATAATAAATCCTCGTTTTTTGATAGAATCCGTTGTACAAAATTTATTTCTGAATCCAGGTTATTTGATCGATGCGTCTTCTATTTTTATACTAATTGGTAAAGTAAATTATTTTGGGGTTGAATTCCTCTGTCTTACCATCTGCAATGAACGTAAAATTAATTTCGCGTATATACAGTAAAGTATTTTGTACCATCCGGTTTCCTGTAATTATATAATTTACAAATGGAGATACTCGTAGGTTTGTGAAATATTCAATTTTCCTCAAATAATATATTGATCAGCAGATTTAAATTGTACACGACAACTTAATCGGCCTATGACCGGATTACGAGGACTTTGTCAAAGGACATGGATTTCATTTGGAACGGAACATCCAAATAAATCATACAAATTTCACTTCCGTCAATCTTGTTTCACCTATGTATATGCACAAATCTCTTCCCTAACAATTTGTCAAATTAATTCCTTGGTCGGTGCTTACGATTCTAAAAAACGAATTACAGAGTGTAATGTGTCGAACCTTATATTCTTTATGTTTTGCATTTGTAATTGTTTCTAAATTTAGTAATTATTTTATATACCTAAGTTTTTTGTTAAATGAAAAACATGGTCTAATAAATTTCTTTACTACAGAATAGTTGCTTATTACATTGTCATACGTGTCCCAATTGTGACTCGTAATTGAGTTAGTAATCAAGCGATACTTCGTGTGTGGTTCTATGCTTTTTCTCAACAGATTAGCAATAAGATGCGTATATGAATGTCTCTCCTAAAACAGTAACGCGTTCAGGTGTTCTGCCAAATAGGAAATTGAGCTCATATATAGTTATTTAAACGAAAAATGATATTCCACAGTTTCCATTTTACTAAACCTTTTGTTTTCGAGTTAATGATTGGCTCTAGTTTTCCAACCTTCAGATCAACGTCAGTGATAGCTATATTGTAGTACAGAGTGTCCCAAATGTAAATCATATAGCAGAAATAAATAGAATATAGGTGGTAAAACATTTTTTATCTTCACATTACAGAAAAAATGAACAAAGCTGGGAAGTACATGTTTTGGATAGGAAACATATTGTAGGGGATAAAATCTATAAAGGAAAAATGGGGAAAGCATTTTGGAAGGGAATTATCTTCCCAATCATTTGGCATGGAGCAGCTGCATTAAATATGACTAATTAAGAGACGAATAAACTAGATATAATACAAAATAGAATAATAGCCCTGCTATACCTCCCTATATAAGGACACCTGACACTTATGTACAGGGAGAAGTAGGGTATAGCCAAAGATGTTTGAATACATCTACATCAACTAGAGTAGACACGCAAGCCAAAACATGCTTTTCGGTTTGGGGATGTTTTTGGTAGGCAAAAATCGGCGAAGGGCTAATATTCATTTTCGGTATTTTTTTTGCAAAATGACAGTTAGTTGCTATAAACTGTACAGACAGACAAAGAGAAACGAGAATGTGTTCTATCATTGTATTGAAAAAGTAAACACTAACCTTTGCACGTGCCTACCAATTTTCACCTTGAGATCATTACTGTTACACCAGATGGAACTGCAGATTCTGTTTCAGTGGAAAATCATCACTTTGTCCTACCATCTCCAGTACCGGAATATGCTGTTTTTAGCGAGAGAGAGAAGCTATCAGAGAAACATATTTACCCATACTTAGAAAAACGTATGCAACTACTGTATATGAGCTGAAAAGAACACTCGTTTATTCAGCTGTGCTTTACTGTGCGACTTTCGGCATATTCCTGTTTATTTCGACTGGCGCTGATAATTTTCGTCATTTTTCTTGTTTCCTTACATATATTGTATGCCTGTTTGGTATATAACCTTGGTCTCCTTTTTATTTTCCATATTCGTTTCCGTAATACCCAGTTTTTTAGCTTGCACTCTATTATATTCTAAAATTCAAACTGATGAAAAAGTCATACAGTGGAAAGGGTTTCATTTACAGCCAGCAGTTGAACGTTGTCTGGCGCTCCTGGTAGCGGAGATGGATAACAGTCTCCTATACTGATTAGTCTAATGTTGTTGCTGTAGCCCCTAAGGCGACAGAAATTGAATTCCTTTCACCAAATTAGTCTTCATCGTCAGAGCCTGGCGCTAATGCAAACAAACTGTATAGCTGAAGTAGACGAGTGCTCCGGGAAAGAAAAAAAAAGTTGTTTTGTTTACTTTCAGCATTCTATAAAAGAAGAAGCAAATCTGACCTCTCCACGCCAATTATCAGTCGCTTACTTGATCACTTAAGTGGCTCTTTGTGTCGAGTTGAGTATTATTTATCAAACCCCAACATTATGGCCTATATGAGAAGAAAATAAATTCTTAAAAATCTCCATGTCGTCCTATTGTTTAAAATTTGTTTATTATATCGGTGAAGTAAATAAAAATGGTTCTAATACATTGCACCTCTTGTCTAGATTTAAGTACATTATTGACCGAGATATATTATACAGTTTGTTTTTAAAGATGCGTTTTTAATAAATAGCCAGTGGGCTAGCATATGCCGAATATTAGTAGTATGGAAGTGTGATTTACAGACCACCACCGCCCTTCCCAAAATCGTTTTGACCTTGTTTTTCTTTGCGAAATTGACTTTTTAGTCTTGAAAGAGTCTGTTTATACCGTACTTGTTCACGTTGCTTATACGTCACCTTATGCTCTTCGTCCTGCAGTCACCCTGTGCCTTATCGTACCCAGTGCCATCTATCACAAAATAACGGCTCGAGTCCGGCAGATCGTTGGTCCCATGCTCTCCCAACTGGACAAGGAGCTGAGCACGCGCCGATTGGAGGCGCCCGAAGAGGCCGCCGTACAGGAGGCCAACTTTCAGCCACTCAAAACCCAATGGATGAACGTGCTTGAGGCCGAAATGAATTCCACCGCCTCTACTACTGCCGCCTTACTACCACACACCTCCTCCCCAGATTCTGACCGATCGGATGACCTGGACTCCCTGCACGATTTCGGTACGCAGATTTAGCGGTTCACTTTTTTCAGAGGGGATTGGTATTCTCCCGAGAACTGGATTTCGCAGTAACGAACTTGTCTTTAGTGTGAGAATTGGCGTTTCCACCGCATTCTTCCCGACTGAACTACAACTGCTCTCTGTTCAACAACCACTACTCTCCTTCACCGCTATCTTACTGGCAGTTGCTTCCTTTCTTCCTTATTCCCTCTCTGTATTCTACTGTTTATTCATTCTTTACATCGGCGTTAATTTTTCTTGCTTCTATATTCTTTGGGGTGGAATGCGAAAACCAACCTAACTTCGAGGCAGACCTCATCCTAAAACAGATCCTTATTTTTGGAGCTCCTCCAACGGTATGCGAAATAAATATTGAAGGAGCTCCTGGTGAGTTTGTGAATATGACCTTGTAATATATTATATTTATTATTATATGAAACAGTAATATTTATTGCGCTTTTTTTAATTATTTTGTAAGTTTCCCAATGAAAAGATCAAGAAAGTTTTTGCGAATGATGAGAAATCATTATGACGAATTATATTTCGCAATATAATATTTTGGAATCCAATAAAACAGGCCTTGCATCCTTACAATGTTTCAAGGTTTCAATACGAATATTTTTTGCAAAGAACTGGAAAATTGAAATTTTCATGAAAAGTATTCCTGAAGCATTAAAATTATTTGAGCATTTCAAAAATTCCAAACTATTATAAAATTGCTAAAAATAGTATATTAATGCCCTGGTATGATCCTGTTACATAAATTCGTAGAGCAATTGCTAATTTCATGTCAGAATTCTGCCAATATATCATGCAGTAAGTCGACGAATGCAGCACTGCCGACATTCCACATTGCTATAATGTTATAATGGAATTGGTCTGTCCAGTATCTGTTGTGGCAGTCTTTGTAAAATATGTTCCCTATACCAATACGTCTGTAGATTCGCTCTCGTCCATTCATTTTATTAGTGAGGAGCTGATTTAGGAAGCTATAACCTGTCCGAAAGTATTTCCTCAATTTTTTAAGAGATTCTAAGTTTCGAGGAGTTCCTAACTTAGGTTGGTTTTCGCATTCCACTCTTATTCTCTTTTCATCTCTGTCATCTTGGTTCCTGCTCCTTCTTCCTTAGCCTTATCTCTTTATTGTGTTCTTCTACAATTTCTTCAGGTCGTTTATATGCTTCCAGTGCAAACACGACCTAAAAGTGTTTTTCAAGAAGCTGGAGGATAAAACAATTAATTAGACACCCTGTTCGTCCAGGAGCAGTTTCTTCAGCCTTCTTGCTCGCCCAATGCAGACGCCTTCTCGTGGCGAGGTGTCCTGCTCCCGCAGACAAAGTGTTGCATTCCCTTGGACCTCAAACACTTCCTCTCTTGTTCTTTCTTGTGTCCTTTTCCGGGAGCAAAGCGTCCGCTTGACCGAGACGGTTTTTCCATTCAGTGGATTTTTTTGTGATTGGTCTACCTTGACTCTCTTTCCTCCATTTCTCTCCTCAAGTCTGGGCCGTCCCTTCTTCTCACTTCCAACATCCACTCTATCTGGTCCTCACTCAAACACCTTGCCGGCGTGGGGGTCTCGGTAAACTTCCAATGGATCATCCCTGCAGGGCAATGAGAGGGCCGACACTCTTGCCAAAACCGGTGCCTCCTCTGCCACTGCCTCCCAAATCTCTTTCTCTGCCTCATCCTCCTTCATCCACCATTTTCTCCTTTCCTCCTGGCAGTCATCTCTTTGCAATAAACTTCGCGACAGCCAGATTCCAAAAAACTTCGCCTTGTGAGCTTCTTCCCAGATCTACCCGTTGCGAACTTTTGCGCCTTCGCTGCAACGGGATTTTTCTCACCTCTCTTGTCCCTCATCTTCGGGCCTCCGCCTTGCCATCTTTGGTGAGACGGTGAGCCTTCTTGTCTTCTGGAGAAGGCCATGGGGTGTTGCTCGGATGCTGGGCCTCGGCGGTCCTGCGCCGCCCTCGCCCCATCCTCCGGAAGGGGTCGGGTAACCCAAACAAAAATCTTGGCATCCATCTTCGAGCCGGCTTTCCCTTCTATTGCTTATAACCCCCTGCTGTGCACCTGTTCCTTCATTGCCTCCCGTTGTCTCTATGATAATGACTTTTCACCACGACTTCTCTTTGACCTGGTGTGGCACTCGGGAAGGGTTGCTCGCATTCTGTAACTTGCCATCGTTTCAACTTTAAATGTTTTTAAGTCTACTGTTCGCAGCTCTCTTTTTCTGCATCATGTTTCTTCTTTATCAAGCTGTTTCAGTTGAATAACAAATTGATTTTTTTAATTGTGTTTATCAAACAGATCCTTTCAATTCTACCCTGGAAGCAAGTGACCAAGAAACAGGTGGGCTTTCTGTATACATACATATATGACGTTGTATGCCACGCTGTCCAATGCTGGGTCCACAGATTTCTTTGCTTTCTAACTACATTCACCCTTCTTTGCTTTCTGCTTCCCACTCACATCTCACTCATTGATATATAAGTCATTTTCATTATCTTGTAAAAATACAATGCGAATAGTGTTGCAATCTTTGAAATATATAATTTTTTTTCAATAACTCGAATCTCCTGCACAACGGCTTATCTCTTGTCATCATCTCTTTCATATGATATTTTTATCTGGTGTTGGAACTGTGGCGCTTAGCTTTCAATGTTGTAATTGGAATTTCAAATATTATTCATAAATTGCGCTCGTGTCGGTGTTGTGCTCCTGTTGATCAATAGCTTTATTCTATACTATTTCAATCTTTAACTGTCAACTTTCGAGAATTTGCAAACGTGTTACGATAGGCCCACGCAAGCTTCGAGTGTAGCCAATCAGCTTTCGGTTTAAATTTGAAGTTTTAATCGATTTGAATGACAAGGTATTTATTGTCCTTTCTGCATGGAGGCCCCCGAGGACTTAACCCATCTCATTCTTCTTTGCCCAGCCCACTCCAACGCCCGGAATTTCTTCCTGGGAGACAGTCCTTCCCTGGACGTCCTGTCGGACGGGCCCCGTGCTCTTCCCTATCTGAGGGGGATCGGGGTGCTGACGCGCCCCCCCGACCGGGAATGAGAAAGAAAGAAAGGTATTTATTGTAACAAGGTGTCCAGCGATTTAAGAAAATCACTGAATTTCAAACCGTTGTTAGTTGTTTGTTATTGAATATATATTTTCCATCAACATCTGACTTGTTACATTTGTGGACGGACGAACCAAACTTTTCGTCTCCACCGTGGTCATTCGAACCCTGACTGTTGTTATTTGTTTTCTGTGTGTCATTAAGTCTAAACTATTTTCGTTTGAGACCCTGTATATTGGAAGACGTTTTGGTGCGTTTTCCCAGTTTAGGATTGCTATGAATCTACCTCTCTGTCCATCCATCTCAACACTCACCCAATACCGAATTGAAGATCAGGCTGATACCCGTCTGAATCATTCTGTCTACGTGCCTATATCTGCTGTGCTCGACCTGGTGACGTCTAGTCGCTGTGGGATGTGCAAGCATAGGATATCAATTATTCAGATTGTTTTTTTGAGAATCGGTTGATATTTGGGGTAATTTATTCTGTTAATTAATGCCAAACAAAGTATTCACTGTATCTGTTTTTTTTATTTCAGACCTAAAATTTTTTAATTTGGTTTATTTTTCGAATTTGTTACATGCAATTGCTCTTTTTTCTGGAGTATCAAAATTTGCGCAGTGAACTGAGAAGGTTCATGGGCCTATTAATTTCCTATGACTGATTATTTCTACATTGGTTGTTTTTCTTCCAATCCAGAGCTGACGGCATCCAGATTACATTTTTTTATTGTCATCGCAAAGCCACTTAGCAATTGTTGACTCAGACAGCTAATTCTAATCTTTGGTTGCTTCTGGTGAGCTTAACAATTATATTGTATCTGTGATTCATTTCATGCCCTATCCACGCTATACTGACCGCTTCTAATACCGCAGTTTGACTCTTTTGTTGCCTGTTTTCTGCAACACTCGCATCTTCTCTTTTCTCGGAGGGGTTGACAGGACATCGGAAATATCAAGACACCGATTTTTATCTTGATTTTTTTATGACCAAATCGGTCACGCCTCTTCCAAATGGACTAACATCACATTTCTCTAATAGTTAAATTTCATACTCGATGTGGGTAACTTTTGCGTTCTTTACTAATTCAGGTGCATATATTTTTGGTTGTACATAATTGTATGGACTATGTCTGTAATAGTAGTAGTTGTATTTAAGACATTTTGCAAGTATTACATTGACGTCCTTAATAGGTCAGCCAATCAGAGACCACTACGTCATTAGTGGAATCCCCTCCCCCCACGTAGCCATAAAGTTGTTTTACTATCATGCGTACGATAATATTACTGTGCAGGAAATGTTGAAACAACCTGTGTTTCACTAGAGTGTGTCGTTAATTCTATGTGTCTATATGAGAATTTCTATAAACAATGTTATACACTGCGTACCAGAAAAAATGATTTTAAATCAATGCGCACGGAGACCACGTTTATATTACTTACAGCTATTACAGCGAATGACAGAATTGTCAACCTCGTATTTAGTGACGAACTGGATTGGAGTACCCTATACAGGCCGAAACACGAACAAGTACCAGAGTTTTAGGGTCGTTCTTCTTCTTCAATACTGGGGTTCATCGCCTCTGATCTGAATACTCATAATTACTTGTTTGAAGCTTTTACTCGAATGGTCTTTAATTTCTTCCTGAAAGATGTTGTCAACCGCGGTGTTTTCTGTCTGTAAAAAAGTCGTAGCGTTATTTGCGATTTTACTTTATAATAGTAGTAATGTCTTCATTAGAATTAGTAAGTATGTACTTCTAACTATAGACAAAAATAAGGCAGAGTTGACGAAGACCGCTTGTTAAATAGGAGATTTACAATATATCTGATCTGTTCGTAATGTGTTGAGAAATGATTAAGAAAATAAGAGTTAATTATAAAATCTCCTGCAAGTATACAAGTATACAATTTAGTGAAATCTGTTCCAAGAAGCTTTGTTCGCATTGGTTAGTGACCAGACAGAAATCGCGTGGCCTAACAAACAAAGTGCGCAGAGAAAACTCAAAACAGTTTCCTAATTTGTTATTTCAACAACTTTTTTCGAGGAAAGATCAATGGTAAGATAAACCAATTAATGCCGCACAAAAGACGTTAATTAGATGATCAAATACGCCGTATTCCACAAACAGCGGCATGGAACATTTGAGTTAGTCACGCAGAAGGAGCAAAACATTTCTTGGCGAAAATTCTGCTTGTCGGCGATTAGATAGCCACACCTGTGGTTAGAAGTATAAATTACGCCTTTTTTAGTAAGATTTGATGAAACACTTTAAATATTATCGCAATTTTGTCAAATATAAAGAAAGTATTGTCATGTATAAGCTTTAGACAAAATCATAATTGGTAATTTATTTTTTTGAATCAGAATATGATACCAATTTATTATTTCTGTGCCTTCAATCTTTGCCTTTCACTCCACCCGAGAAATAGTTGTCGGGGCTTCCAACACTAGAGTATTCCATTATCGCCGTTTCCGCCAAAGGGGAGAAGCTTCTAATTATTCCTTGCGTCTAATTAATAACTGGAAATTGATGCGGTTTCGCAGTGTGCCATACGAGTAGGAGACATTTTGTTGCCGGTTTTCAGTCACTTTTCTTTTCTTCGTCAGAAGTGTTCACATCAAAGACTAATGTAGCGGTACTTTTTTCATTTTATGCTAAAGAAAAACACATTTCCGCCATAATTGAAAAGCCATTGGGAATTCGTACAATTTCACCATCAGTTTACAACATTGCTTTTTACCAGCATGTCATTTTGTGCAGTTGCAGAAGAATTCAGCTGCTATATACCCTTTTTCTTATGTCTATGGTGCCGATTATACTTATTTATATTTTAGCCTTGGTTTTACTATTTTCTTAGTATTTTTTTCTAGTTTTAATTCAGCGATCTCAGTTTCTTATTAGAGTATACTGTTATCCGAATCGCAAAGACTCATTGGTATAAGTAAAATAATTAATTATTTTTTCTGTTCGCCTGATTTGATGATAATCACTTCACCGCAGGGGCTGAATCATTTTGAGACAGCGTTTTAGCGGAAACAATTCCGCGGCATTTCTTGAAGTCCACATCGATTACCAACGTAATGCAGATGAGATTCAAATGAAGTATTCTGTAGACATTAAAGTTCTATCACAGCTATTTACCTACGCTTTCTTTTTCAGAATGTACTATAAAAAAGTACGATTTTTACTATACTGTTTTATTCAAACAAGTGTGCATTAAAACTAGAATATATAAAACAAATGATTCTAGAATGTTTTTTAACATTAACAGTCAATAAATTAATTATTGAAACAATTGTTGATGGTTCATCCATTGAGACGAAGGATCCGGTGTGGATATTACTCAATTTTGAGTTGATTCTTGAAGTGCTTCCTTGTAATACTAAGGATCGTTCCGATCGTAACGCTTCAATGGAGCGGTCTCCAGTCACCTCCTATGCACCTGCTACTCACTCATTCATGCCGCTCTGATACAGCATTTGTTTGTGTTTGTGTTACCCGGCCCCTTCCGGAGGATGGGGGGGGGCGGCGCAGGACCCCCGAGACCCAGCAACCGGGCAACTCCCCGTGGCCGCCTCCAGAGGTCGAGAAGGCTCGCCGTCTCGCCAAAGATGGC
>JAUYWV010112885.1:0-12367 GCA_032274565.1 Nematoplana nigrocapitula
AACCGCCCAAAATTAAACTGATGTTTAGAGGGTCTTCTTGACTGCCCTATGGGGTTGCCGCCTTAACACCTCCATAGCAGGTATAATTGGGCGGTGACACCGGGTATTATAGTCTTGAAGATTAAATTGGCATCTTTGTAAACCCATACCATCAAATCCTCTGGTGTAGATAGTAAAATATTTGATTGTGTGGACCACTCACTGTTATGGAATGTAATGAACATGGGAGTGCGTGCCAGATCATCCGGTTAATCTTCTAAAAGCACTGTAAGATAACCAAGAAGCCACAGTTCGAACAGAATATGGTGAAACGGAAGGATTTGACATAAGAAAAGGGGTTAGACAGGGATGTATCCTCTTATCATAACTCTTTAATCTACAGTACAGTGTATAGTGAACATATCATGAGGGAAGTTGATCTAGAAATGGAAAATTCAAGAGTCAAGATAGGTAGGAAAACAACCTCAGATATGCGGACTACACAGGCCTTCCTGCAGGGACAAAAGATATGAAAACATTGCTGGAAAAAGTCAGAAAGGAAAGCGAAAAGGCAGGGCGGCTGTATCTCAATTTAAAAAAAACAAAGGTGATGGCTACAGAGCAAGTGGAAGAGTTTGTCGTCCGAAATGAAAAAAATAGAAGTAGTGAAGATTTTCAACCTTCTTGGATCAACGATAGAGTAAAATGGCGACTACAAGGAAGAAATCCAAAGACGTCTGCATACGGCACGAGTAGCAATGTCGTCCAAAGCGAAGGTCAACTTCAGTGTATCGGTTGGCTCGGACATCAAGAGAAGCAACAACAACGAAGACCGCAGGAAAGCAACGACCGAGTACCTCGCCACCCTACGACCTGTCGATTTCGAGTGCTGGACAGATGGCTCAGCTAAGGACGGAACACGCAATAGTGTAGCAGGCATTCTCATCAAGAGAATACTGAAGAAACAGCAGCCGCAGCAGGCACGTGGTACTCTAGCACGAGAGCCGAGATGACGGGCATCGATCGAGCGCTGGAGTTGATCGTCGGGAGAAGCGACAATAAGTCAATTAAAGTCCGCCTAGACTCGAAAGCTGCCATCCAACGCCTGGAACGAGGAGCTATACACCAGCAGAAGTGGGCAGGAGGATCTGGAACAAAATCGAGGAAATCGGACGCAGAAACGGAGAAGTCGAGTTCCAATGCATCCCGGCACACTGCGGAATCGCGACGTCATTTTGGTGAACTCTGGCTGTCGCTGTGGTAGCTTGGCATAAACCTCTGAGCGAGTAGTGAAATTGACTTTGTTTGACGACTTGTAAAACGTTTGGATGTTTTGTTTAAATATATTCAGTTACAAATCCTATAAGTCAACTATAGCTGACTACAGCACGGAGTATCTTTAACAGTGTGCTTTACATAAACTATCCTGGTGGATTCTCCTGTCCACCTATCTGGACCTACCTTTTGTGATATATACAATTTTGAATGGTGAATAAGAAATTCATAATTACTTTTCCATCTTTGTCGGCAGCCCACCCTTCAGGAATCGGAATCCCTTTTCTTCGCTGCATCTCAATCTAGAAAGAGAAGAGAACTCATACATTGCAACATTGTACTGTACTAAAGTAGTACTAATAGTTCCGCAGCCTCTAATTCATATAAAAACAAATTTGGTGGCGTCATAAGTAGGTCATCCAATCAGAGAGTAGTACGCCATCAAACAATAACTGGATAAGCCAATCAGAGGCCCCCACGTCATAACTAGGTCAAGCTCATGGAAATCCATACCCTACCAACGCAAAATTTAATTGTAACGCCAAACTTCTCCGCGCTCTTTTTAACATTTGATTTTCCCTGTTTTGAAGCCGTGTATGGGTATCGTTGGAAAGCTATGGTTGAGCCGCATCGTTTTCTGCAAATTCTCAATCTCTATCGCATACGGAAGTATATTTCGGAAGAGTGTGCTGCACAAATTATTCACGCTTTTATGAGCAACTGCTCCAATGGGACGTGTATAAATAAGAATAGACAGTCTACAGCATGTGCAATATCACACGGCTTGGATTAACAAAGGCGATACAGCTATTCCCTATTCTCGACTCAAGCGGGAGCCAGTTCTTAATCGAAAAAGTAAACAGTATAACTGTAAAAAAATAATGCTAATCCAATATTCAGATCCTAATACTTGATTACATTTTAACATACAAATAATACTGAATACCGGAGCTTAGAGAATTCAATGTTAATCTCTTATATACCGATGACAATATATTAAAAAATCTCGAAATCAGCCATAGAAAATGCACGCGCAAGCAGAGAAGTATCAACTACACCTACCTTACCCACAGCCACTGCAGTTGTGGCCATGTCTAGAACAAACTCATCTTCAGGACGAGCTGCTGGAGTAGCTAATGTGAGTGGATTGGTGCCCAAAGCAAGCTGCAATAAAATATGATCATTATTTGTGTCAGATTATCATTAATTTTATATTTGTAGGTCAGATATATCTATATCTATATCTATATTATTTTAATCTTTATTGTTTGTCAACACTGAACAAGGAATGCATTAAAACATTTCAAGTTGGAGAAAAATCTGTATTGAAATTGTCAAATAAATTTGTAATAATGGCAGCAAAATCGTTTACATCAAGTGAAAGTTTTACACAAGTTTCTATCAACATGTTTTCAGTTTAAAATAAACTAGACATGAGGAATTTCGGTAAAGATAACAACTAGGTTAGGAGTATCAAAAATATATACACACCTGGGCTGAACGTGTTGGATAAGCCAGAGGAGAAGTATTAGTAAATGACATCCCCTAGAAATGTAAAGAACAGAATGTTAGTAAAAGACCGGAATATTGCAACTACGACAGTGTAACCTTACCAACAGACCTTTCTGGGAAGCCTGCATACTGTAATATCCTGCAATTCCATAATGATTAGAGCCTACAACAAAAACTAAGCAAATCATTGTAAGGTCTATTATAATATATGCGATAAGTTACTTACCTTTTGCTACAACCCATCCAATACCAGAAGTCTGTGCTTTCTCAATAGCTAATTTCATGCAGAAGTTACCAACAACTGGTCCTAAGCAGTTATTTCCTTCAACATATGCTGTAGCAGCTGACTCTTTTACAAGAGTTGGTTCATTGTCTTTTGCAGTCATTCCAGATTTGATATCCTTCACATACATTTCTAAATAACAAAAAACAATTTAGACATACCAAATTTTAAAAATCAATTATTAAAATTCAAATAAAAACTATTACGTAAGTCACATCATATTTAATCAGACTATTGTCAATATATAAACATATTGTTAACAATTTGTTACATTTTAGTTGTTAATACACCATTAAATAATTAAGCAAAACAGATATATTGAATAGCTTTATCTATAGAGCTTTCTGCTTTTGTTTATGGCAAGGTTTACTCCACTTCGTTCAATTTTCTGCTTTATCTTTTAGAGTTTTATATGAATCACTATTTACTTTTAAAAACTTCTAGCGGAGAGAAATCTTAATGTGAATAATCTGAAAAAGTTACATTTTAGATCACTCAAAAAAATTACAAAGGATTATTTAAGTGTCCAAATATCTGAAGGACAAATATATGTCAGAAAATATTAGTTTTAAGTAATTTAGCAGAACTATACCAGGCATGGCAGCTCACAAAAATTTCTGATACAAATATCCCAAAATTTGACGTGATTTGCTATGAACAGACCTGAGCACTGTGTATTTGTGGAAGCCACAGATGCTCACAAGAGCTGTCTGTATGCATTTATCACAAAAACTAAAAAAGTATGTTTTAATTTTTTATAAGTTTCAACTATTATCGTACCAGCTATTTATTCAATGAAATCTAAAAGTTGTGTTTTATGAATGCTCTCAATGTCCCTGAAGACAGGCCATAGAAACAAGATTATAAGAGTTAATTAAAATAGAAATTGACTATAAGCAATGGGTCAGTACTGACAAGATGCTTTTCTGACTCTTGTATCAGATCTTTTTAATTTAATTCAATAACACACACACATATATATATATATAAAAGATAAAAAGAGTGAATCTGTAGACTACAAACTATTTGATGACAATGGAAAACTAGACACCCTAGAGGTAATAACTATACAATGTGAAAGCTGAACATTTCTAAAGAGAAAAGGTATTGTTAACAATTTTATTTATTAAATAAGGATATCTAATATTCCAGTAAGGGAATTAAGTTAGGTGTAGGTGCCACTGAAAGAAAATAATTATCTATCATTGAAACAACTGTACTATATGCTATGAGGAATTTTTTAAAGGATGAAAAGAATGCAACAAAGTAATTTTAAAAAGCTTAAAAGGTAGCTAGATGCCACTGAACTAGGCATTATTAAGAAAGGTAAACTAGATATTACTAAGTAGAAATATGTATTAAAGAAAATAATTATATTGTTTAATGAAAAGAACTAGGTTAATTCATAGAAGCCATTATGGAATATACAATATATTTCAAATAAAATTATTAGTTATAAAAATGTAATTAATTATATTTTTTATGTAACTCTTATTGATTAGTTGGATACTGTGATTAGGTCTAGGCAAATTGTTAATGACATTCGAATATTTGTAACTGGTGGCCCAGTCTTAGAGTAGTTGGATCAGTTATATTTAAAATAATATTAATGCCCAGTTAGAGATAAAAATATTACTTAGTATATTATCTCTTATATAATAAGAAATTTCTTAAATATAAAAAATTAAAACTATTTTTTATATTAAATAAACAAATTTATTAAATACTAGAAAATATTTATAATGCTCTTATTAACAAGGATAACAACTTACAGAAATTTACAAATAAACATAGATGTTCATAATTAGTTTGACATTTTTATTCTTTCTATTTTTAAGCAGTTTTTTTATGAAACTGATGACATATGTTGAAATATAGAACTTTAAGTCTGAATATTTAATGTTTGGGAAATTTTGTATTTCAAATTAAATATTTAATATAAGCTTATTCCAATACAAATAAAAATTGAGGAACTATTCTTAAATATATTATATGCTGAATTGTTATGTATTTAGAATAAATATTAATGGTGTGTTTATTATTAATTAACCTTTAATATATATATAATTTTTAGTAATGAGATCAATATTTATGCATATAAATTGATTTATATTTTGCTTGTAATAATAATAGCATCAACAAATTTTACTGTACTTATATGTTTAAATATATTAAAGCTTGTCCATGTGTTGAGAATTTTGAAATATAAGTTTTTCAGCAGTGTTGAAAAAAAATTTCAAAAGATAAAATTTTTTGAGTAAAACAAATTAAATAAAAAATGCAATCCTTGTGAATCGTGGAGAAATAACTGTATGAATACCAAAAGTGAAACTAAAAAGCACAATTACACCAATAATAATATAAATTTCATATATGTATTTTAGTAAATGTATATTTTATATTTTTAAAGTTTGTTTTAGTTTAATTTATTTTATTTTATAATTAATTGTAATTGATTAATTCATTCAAAATTATATATTTTTTAGCTTTATCTGTAAAATCTATATATATAAAACAGAAAATCTGTCTGTCCCACCCCCAAAATGAGCTTGGCGGCCGGACCATTTGTCCCACGGACAAGAAATTTTGCATGACTGACCCCCTCAACCCTGCGGGTAACATAGGCCAGGATTTGTTTTGATTGCTGGCTTGGTCGTTGTCATTGTCGTCGTCATGCTCAGGCCTTGAGTCGTACCTTCCTCCACCACTTCCAATATTTTCTCGCATCCACGGGTTTTCCCCACACATCACTGAGCTCCCTCACTTCCAGCTCGGCCCTCCTACAACTCCCGCACATGCTCTGTATCCTCCTCCACCCCACCGCATCTCCTGCACTTTCCCTACTCTGCCAGCCCAATTCTCACCCTATACTATGATGGCTTGGTTTGGGCTTGGGCCAGGTTCACAGGGTTGGCCTATAGGAGAAGCTGTTGGAATTTGAATTCTGCAGTAGCTAGCAATGATCTATATAGTTGTAGTTGCAGTCAAAAAATTTGAAAATACTTTTACTAATAATCAATACTACAGAACTGAGTTTGAATGCTATATCAGTATATTACAGAATGTCAAAATGGAATCTGGCAGCTTTAGTATGTATTGTTAAGCAATGGTAGCGAGTAGCATGAAGTCAAAGACCCCTGCCCAAGAAACAAAGATATGGAATGCAAGCTATCCACAAGGGAAAGAGCAGAATTACATCACATCCACACTGGACACAGTTTGTTCCTGAAAGCCCACAGGGTGAAGATCGGCCAAGAAGCCAACAACATCTGCGATGAATGTCAAGAGGATGAAGACGTCTCTTACTTTCATCTGCTCTGTCCTAGGTGAACTCAAGCTTGCTTGGAAGGCTTTTGGGACTGCTTTACCCTCTTTCTCAGACTGTAGACCTGACTGGCCGTTTCTAACCCAATGGCTGGCGATAATGCGAAAACCCTGCAGGGGACTTAACAACAACACAACACAGTAGCATGATTGTTTTCCACTTGTAAAGGGCATGGTATTAACAGACAAGAAGCTTTCATTTACTCTCGGGCAACGCCTGGTATGTCAGCTAGTATTTCATAAAGTCAAGATTATTGACATGTAAAATATATATTGTAAATGTAGAGATTCTCAACATGCATAATTTTTAGTAAATGTCTAATTAAAATTATTTTTCAAAAAATAAAATCTTGGAGGAAAAGAGATCAAATGAAAAATAAGCTCCTCATGAATTGTGGGAAAATAAAAAAGTTTTCATTGTTCAAATTTTTTTATAAATGTAGAGATTCTTGATACATACAGTTAACATATACTAAAAGTAAATAAAATGTGATAACTGATATTTAATTAAATTAGTTATATTTCACTTGATTTCATAAAAGATGACTAAAGACAGTAAAGTCACAATGCAAGCCTTTATCATCTGGTTCTCTTGTTTGACATGATATAAATAAATAATTTGAGATCACTTTTGTTCAAGAATCAAGCCCATGGAAAAGGTAACTCATACTCAATGGCAGTGGGCTATTATACACGACCCATTCGGTGTAATAAGAAGGCAGCACCTATTACACTGCAGTCTATATATATTATTGCAGTCAAATTATATTTTCTTTATTTATAGTTATTTATTATAAATTAATTTTTTAAAGAAACAAATACCATTTTTTTAAATTATAAATTTAATCAAATACCATTATTAAAAATTTACTGGTTGGGACTCTGGTGTAATAGCCATATATATGATCCTTATTGTACCAAATGGTACAGTGCAATAGTTGTTTGATCCTCATTGCACAAATGATATGGTGAAATAGTCACTTATTACACCATATTGTTTGTATAATAAATGCCTTATAAGTTAAATACACATTGTATACTATTCATAACTGATTTCCATAGTATAGAGAAATATTATGTATTTTATGTAATAGTTAGTATAAATGACTAAAGGTGACCACTATATATTGATAATATCAATATATTTCACATTATAGAGTAAATACATATTGTATACTACTCATAGTTCATTTCAGTAGTGTAGAGAAAACTTTAAGTATTTTACATAATAGTCAGTATAAATTGAATAAAGATAAAAATTAAATGAATAAATACAATAATTAGTATGAAATTGAAATTAAGTTTTGGTCAGTTAAATTTATTAAAATAGCTTGTCTCAAAATTAAAATATTTTCTCTAAATTAAAAAAAAATCATAGACCAGGAGTTGAAACTAGGCCACTTGGGTGAGAGACAGTTTACTAACTGCTAGACCATTGGCATTGAGGAATTGAAAGTTAATTACTTTAAGGGTATGTAACAGCACTGACATTTCGGTTTATAATTATCGACACATAGTGAAAAGATTTGGTGCTTTTTTGGTAGTTCCCACACATTCATAACAAACTGTATGAACCATATAAAAATGACCTTGAAGGGATGTCATTAGAGTTACGTGGAAAGAAATGTTAATGTATTTAAATCAATAGAGGTTTATATTATTGCCTAAGTAAAGCTATATCTGACTATATGCATTTGTTTAACCAGAAATGACTTGACTGAATTTAGAAGAAAAAAAATCAAATCAAATATGGGGCTGCTGACAAGCAAAATTGAAGCGAACATAGATAGTATTTCAACACTTTGGTTTAAATATACTAATATTTTTTCCAAGGAACTCTAATGATAACCCTTCAAGGTCATTCCTATATGGTTAGTTATATGGTTTGTTATGTGGGGGAACTAGTGAAAAAGCCCCAAATTTTCTATATATCGATATTATCAACATATAGAATTCATGATAAATAATGCTTATCCTCTAAAATGATATTAAATATAATAATTAGTATTAAATTTAGGTTGAGTTTTGGTTCAGTTACATTTATTAACATAATAGCATGTCTCAAAATTTAAAAAAAAATTTCCTAGATGGGCTGGTGTAATAGCTGCTGCCTTCTTATTACACCGAATGGGCCTGTGTAATACTAATATTAATAGTCACTTCAATACTAAGTGACAGAATGCGTGGGGAAAGTTCAGGGAGTTGGAGCCTTTGTTGGCAGTCTGGGACATGTCGTACAAGCTGAAAGGAAGGTTGTATGTTCAGTGTGTGAGAATGGTTATGATGTATGGGAGTGAGACATTGGAAATGCGAAAGGAGGAAAATGATGCGATGGACAGGGCAGAGAGGTGTATGCTGAGAATGTTCGATATATGCTGAGAAGAATGTTTGGTGAAAGCTGTGAATTATCACTGAGGGGCATGAGAGAGAGGTTGACCATTGGAAGTGTTGGACAGGCATTGAGAGAAAATAAGCTGCAATGGTATGGTCATGTCATGAGGAAGTGAGGAAGTGTCTGGAGCTACCTAAAGAAAGGAAAATGAAGGGCAGTGGCTATTACACCCCCCCATTTGGTGTAATAAGAAGTCAGCGGCTATTGCACTGCCCAATTCGGTATAAGAAGAAGTCAGCAGCTATTACACCGCCCCATTCGGTGAAATAAGAAGACAGTGGCTATTACACCACCCCATTTGGTGTAATAAGAAGTCAGCGGCTATTGCACCGCCCAATTTGGTGTAATAAGAAGTCAGCGGCCATTGCACCGCCCCATACCATGTAATAAGAAGATAGTGGCTATTACACCGCCCCATTCTGTAATACTATATATATTAGCCTTTGGCAGCTGTAGCTTACCTCATACAGGTGACAGGTATTTTTACCAAAGAGTCATAAGTAATCAATAATAAGTTGGTGCTTTGCACAAGATCTAGCACATTAGTAAAAGGCCAGTATAGCTTGCTTACTTATAAATAAGAGATAGGTGGGCTTCCAAACTGCCCCCCCTTAGCGCTAGCCCCTAAGACCTTCCCAATCCAATTTCCTAGATATGCTCTTGCACTGACACCATGTGATTACCCACTAACTAACTAACTGAATAAACATCAGCCAACACACATTGCTTCGAAGGAATAATAGCAAAAATTAATAGCAATAACAGCTGATACAACAAAATAAGAAAAAAGGGATAACATTCCCCCATGATCTAAAAATCATCAACATTAAGCTCAAAATCCTATAACCAGGTAGGTAACCTATGCTCATGCCAGGCTCTCAGAGGGGCCTCAGGAGCAGGTGCATCGCCAGTCTTTTCCAAATCTACGCTATCTGAATCACTAGCTAAGCAGAAGAGACAGAAACAGAAACATGAATGTCACCAATTTGCCAAGGCATGCCATTAACTTCTACCGCCTGCGGACTTACGAGATCAGTGACAGTACGTCAGGGCCAAAGGGTTGTGCAACATACCATTAGGTTTAACGTACACTTTCTGTCTGATCTAAACTCTGCCATTCTGCTGAACCATCTCCTGTTTACAATGACGCAAGAGGCACCGCCACTCATATGCAAAGAGCTGGTGACTGTAAGAAACAGCTCTTTTTTCACCCGGTGACATATTGTAAAAGCATACCATGTCCAGCACATCTTTCTCGCTTCAAGCTCCCATTTCCTTAACAGTCCGGTGGTTTCTTTCAATTGTTCCATTCCCAGATGAGGGCCTATATACGCATCTAAAAATTGAAAACTACGTGATAATTGTTGTTATTACCTAGTCGTCACTAAAAAAATCTTGATCTCCTATTTGTAGCATATTTCTGCTATCGTTGAAGATCAGAAAGTCACTCCATAATCAAACAACATTTCCTTTGGAGGACTTTTTTCCCTGAAAACCATATATTTCTGACGACATTCGTCACATCTTCATTATATAGCTTCCACCAAATAGCAAAGTGACCCGGACCATAGTCGATGATAGTAAGATACTTTACTCCCTGATAATGAGTAATATATCTGATGCCAACCTCATCCAATTTTACTCAACTTTTAGATTTTCCCGAGTCCATTGATTATAAATGCCGGATCTATGCTCCAGCACTTCGTATACCATTTTACTACCACCACAACATCCCCTTACTGCCTTAGTTGACACCCATATCTAGAAAGTTTATTTTCACAAAATGCATCGTCACTTAATACACCAGATCATTCATATATTAAGTGCCTTATATGTTAAATATACATTGTATACTAATTACTGCTAGTTGATTTCAGTAGTGTAGAGAAAATTTTACGTAATAGTCAGTATAAATTGAATAAAGCTTATATCCTCTAAAAGATTAAATGTAAAATGATATTAAATAAAATAATTAGTATTGAATTGAGGTTGAGTTTTGGTAATGGTTCAGTTAAATTTATTAACATAGAAAAATTTAAAAAAAATTTTTTTATAGTCATAGACAGGGAATCGAAACTGGGCCGCTTGAGTGAAATCCAGTTATTTATTATAATAAATAATATAAATTAATATTGTCATTAAATATTATTATTAACAAATACAATTTTTTTTAAATTATAAAATTAAAATTACCTGAAATACCATTTTTTTAAATTATAAGTTTACCAGGCTGGTGTAATAGCCGCTGACTTCTCATTACACCAAAATGGGGCAGTATAATAGCCCCTGACTTCTTATTATACCGATGATCGAATGGGGCAGTGTAATACTACTACTAGTACTAGCCACTTCAAAAGGGAAGGCCAAGGAAAGTGTGTATGGATAATGTGAGGATATGATGGCACTGGGGTGAGGGAAGGTGATTAGGAGGACAGATTGTTGTGGAGGAAGGTGGTTGTGGACCAACCCCCACCTGGCGTGGAAAATGGTCCACGTTAATATAAAATTTAAGAAGACTACTCAACTCAATTGCAAGAATTTTATTTAGGTGAAAATAATTTATGATGGTAAACATTTTTATACTTTAAAATACATAACAATTACACAGATATCTCACCAAGCCTGTTAAGACCATGACTAAAGTGTCCACGATGATCTGCTGCAACTAGAACTTCTGCCAATGCGGCTGCATGTTGGTCTTTTGCAGCAGCTGCAAGTAAACACTCCTTACAAAATCTTTCGACTTCGCCAGGTTTTATCACAACATTATGCGCCGCTTGTGCCATTGCACGAGTTAAAATCAGTCTGTTAACTTGGCTTCTGTAAACAAAAATAGAAATCATAAATAAAAAAGAGAAATCCAAAAACGCCTCAAAAACAAAAAAACAATCCAATCCAAAAGAGCCTTCCGCCTTGCTGGCTTTGCTCAACAGGTAATTTCAATCAATCCAAAAGAGCCTTCCGCCTTCCTGGCTTTGCTCTCCAGGTATAGTTGTTACCGCTCAAAGTCTAGCTAGAAAAAACAAACCAAGCACTAAATACCACAACAAATACCTACAACACACCATCCACATTTGACCACAACGATGCAATCCACCCATCCACAAAGCCACCACCAGGTACCTCCCACTGGAAACACAAATTAGAGGTCCCTGGTAAGGTCATGCCACCCCTGCCTATCACGCGCAATATGCCAAGTGTGTGTTTTTTATGTTGAATTTTAGTTTATTTGTATTTTTTGTAACTGTATTTAGCCATGAGGGTTTTTGCCTAACACTGATTAGTGTCCTGATTTTTATGCTTTGCCTTAGAGCTTTTTTCACTAGTGCATTGTTGTCTTGCCGGATGATATGTCCTACAAATTTTATTCTCCTACTTTTTTAGTAAGGCTCCACTGTTTTATGTTGCATTTATTGTAAAGCTCTGTATTGGATATCTTGTGAAACCACTTTATCCCCAGTGTATGTCTTATGAGTTTCCTTTGAAAAATGTCTATTTCATTTTCTAATTTTATTGTTGAAAACTAAAGTTCTGAGTTGTAAAGGAAAATTGGAGAGATAAAAGCGTTAAAGGCCCTAATTTTGATTTCGGTTTTTATATCT
>JAUYWV010112896.1:0-12367 GCA_032274565.1 Nematoplana nigrocapitula
GGGGGCAGGGAGGGTTGTTGCCTTTTGGGCCTCGAAAGGCCGTGGTTCCACCGCGTACAGGCGGCAACGTAAGAACCTCTTGCTTAGTCATTGCCAACATCGCTAATTAGTCCTTTTCTGACATCAGAGCTGCGAGCACTTAATCGATTGGTCCAATAAATTTAGCCACTAAAATCGTGCCAAAAAGAAGAACCTTTCACTAAAAACTGATTTTTTTTGTTTTTCCATCGTGGCAGAAAAACCGTTTTTCTGCATTTTAGCTTAAGAATTACGTTATTTTATCCGAAATTCGTTATATACAGTATTATATTACTCAATTTTAGCTAGTAGTATGAACAGTTTATAAAGATAATTTTCTAGCATTGTCCTAAAAACACGTGGGGGGAGCAGAGGCCTACCGAGAACATATTCTCCGAAGATGCGCTGGCTGATCGAATAACGAATAAGGATCTCCTTCACTTTCCCGACCAGATCCTCCGTCTCCAAAGTGGGATAGAGGTCCAGCTGAATTTGGGTGATCGGGGCCAAGGTGGTCTTCACCGCGCCCAGACTAGGCCCGCCGCCCGAAGGATCTTGCTGCTGCCCCCAAGGCTCAGTTGAAGAATCAAGCTGTAGCAACTGTTGTTGTTGTTGTTGAGGTGGTGGTGGTGTTGGCGGTAGTGGTGGTTGCTGTTCCGGCTGATGATGTCGAGTGAGGCCGCTGGGAATGAGCAGCTGGATTGGTGACGCAGTCGGGGAGAGGTCCGGTAGCTGGCCCTGACCTTGATTTGACATATGGACCAGTTCCGGATAGACTGATTCGAGGAGCTTCAGTTGTGTGCGGTACTGGCGAATCTAGGATGAATGAATAAACAATTCAATGAGAAATTCGGGGGAAATCATGCAGGTATAATGAATGCCATGCATCTCCTAGCATTCCTACACCAAACAATCTTAGAATTATCAACCGAGCCAATAGAATGCTGAACCACATTTTTAAAGAAAATATTGTTGGTGTATCGTGAGCAGTTAGTACGTTTGAAATTATCGTTAATAAAATGAAAATAGTGATTAAAAAATTATTTAAGATTTTTGTTTATTCTCCAAATCATTAAGCTTTTACTCCTAATGACCTTTGCGAGGTCCTGTAATCCCGTGACACTCACAAGAGTGATCAAAAGGGTGACTTGATAAAACGGTTTTTGCTACAAATGGCTTACAACTTCGGGATTGACGGCCGTCTGTGAGAGTTTCAGCAACTGTTGGTAGCAGATGTGACGCACAATCGCCTGCGACTGGTCGACAGAGAGGAGCCCGCTCTGACTCGCGTTGGGAGATCCCGTGGTCGGGGCTGTTGTTGTTGATTCGTTGGTCGAAGAGGTGTCCTGGGCAGCGGACGATCTGCGAATCCCCGGTTCGCATTTTACTGCTGTCTGGAGGACCTGGGAGATGGTGTCACCAATTTGAGTTGACAGCAGAGGTGTCTGTTGACGAGGTATGGTTTCCTGGCAAGGTGGTGTAAGAAGTACAGTCAATGTCAGCAACAGATAAATTGCTACACACTACTGGCTATGTATATACATTTATTTAAATTTATGAGTTTAAAATGAAGAAGTGTTCCTAATCCAAAGAGGTCGGAATAGGTATACTACAGTAGACACGTCATTTGAAGATAAAGGATTTTCCTTGTAATTTGATCGATTGCCCTTTCGGCCAATCAGATGCGATGAGTTTCTGTTTAAAAAATAGCAGTAGAATTTGGTAGGCGTCAAATCTCTTTGGTATAGGCATGCAGAATTGCAGGTTAGTGATTAATTTTGACAGTGAAAAAGTCCAAAACAGTTGCCACTGGAAAATGTTTGGCATAGGCTTAGATCTCCTTCTTATTCTAAAAACTCAGATTATCAGGTTACTTTAGATGACGAACATCTCGTGCTTTGTATATTTTACGCGCTTTGAAATTGATGTGTTTTAAGAGCGAGCTGCTTTCCGTTTATTACTGCTTGAATTCTGTAAGCCAGTCTTTTGTCGGTTCTAACGCAAGATCCGGAAAATTTGTCTGTACTATTGTTCTGCTTGAAGAGAAACCACATTCCGTATTCAATTGTGCCCCCAGTCTCTCGTTGGGGAAATATTGTTTTTCAACCTGATATTAGTACGACCACAGGTTCGAATAGTTTCTGCTCCCGTAGCAATCGAAATAATTGCGTTAATTCTTATTCCTTGTGCTCTTTTGCAGATTCTCATTACCTGAATATGAACGTTATAACTTCTCACTCACACATTGGATGAGTGTTGGTTACAGTTATCGGTGTTGTGCCAGCGTGATGTCAGTCAAACACATATACATATCATATTATATAAAAAGAAGCAACACACCGTACGAGCTACAAATATTGATAAACTTGCCAAAACCCCCGACGAATCCTACACTCAACGCGACAATACCTGTCGACACAGAAGTTCGCTTGCACTGCGATATTCTCGCGGGTTGGAACAACGCCACATTTGTCTTCGCTCGCCATGGACAAATTGAATAAGACCCAGCAAATCCTTTGATATTTGTAACTCCAGTACGCGTATATGCGCCTTCATTGATCCCCAATCAGATGCGATAAAGTCACATTTCACCAATTGAAAGACGGGGATGCTTGAATTCATGTCGATGTCTTATTGTTTCTTTGCTATACGTCTGTAGCCATGTCTATTCGTTTCGATAGTCCTCCGAAACAACTGGGCCAAATTTTCTGAAGCTTTGCACACATAACATACTCCACGCAGACGAGGGAGGTGAATGGTTACTTTTACTAAACAAAATCTGACGTAATTTTGTAGATATTTACGACTAATTTCGCGCGTATTGTAAACTTACGGGAAAATCAATAAATTTACGAAGTTTCAAGAGAAATAATGCAGCGAGGTTGGTCAACATTCAATCTGAACGTGTTTCGCTTCTACCTTCAGCATCACCAGCAGAGTTTTACAAATTGTTAAAGAACAACACACAAAGTGACAAGTTATTCAAAAATGGAGGCACAAAAGTACATAATTAACAAATAAGACGATTTAAACACATACAAGACACACTTTTCTAACTTATCCATGAGCTTTAAAATTTCCTCTTCTTGGCTTAGTTTTCATAAAGAAGGTTCATGGGATTTCTCTAATAATGGTTTGTTTACCTTTTCGGTTTTTTGATTGTGTTGTCAAATCTTTCCTTGCAAATAGTTTTTCTGATGTTGTCAGACCTCTTAAAGTTAAATGTAGATTCTTTCTTCTTCCCGTCATTGGTCACCCCTCTACTAATCTGGCAAAGAAGTTGAAGAAGACGACTCACTCACTTGGTGTGGAGATCCAGATGGCCTTCTGAACCGTGAAAGTGGGGTCATATTTTTCATGCAAGGACCCAACCCATCGTGATCAGAAGGCTCGGGTGGTGTACCGCTTCCAATGTCCTGGAGATCAGGACACTACCTACATTGGTAGAACTAAATGCCATCTGGGACAAAGGCATGAAGTGCCACTACTTTTCGAGTACTGGAACAGTATGCTGGACTGACTGAACTCTACATCAAGGAAGCTATCCGGATTAAGAAAGTAAACCCCAACATGAACACGGCGTTGGTGAATAGTTGTGTCTCATATTTTTTAAAAGTTTTCACGACGTTTGAGCATGTCACATAATTATGCGCGTGTCTTGTGTATGTGTTTAAATAGTCTTATCTGTTAATTATGTATCTTTGTCTCCCTCCACTTTTGAATAACTTCTGACGTTTTGTATTGTGCTGCTTTGATAATTTGTAAAACACTGCTGGTGATGCTTATGGTATAAGCGAAACATGTCAAGATTAAATGTTGACCAACTTCTTTGTATTTTTGATTTCTTTCTAGAAACTTCGTACCGGTAAATCCTCTTTGACCTCGTTATTGCAAAATCAAAATTAAGGAGCGCCTCCTATTTGAAATCAATGACCGATATAAAATTCCCCAACTGCTATCTTTAATAAAGTTTTTACGAGTGCTCAATTTGTAGTTTCATATCGTGCGTATTGCGGTAGAAAGTCAACTGGTGCGTCTATGTCGCGGTTTCCACTCTATAAATTGTATTGTTAGACAGATGACTGCATGTGACGTCGTTTCTCGCATTTTCGTCAAATAGAGCAGCATGCTCCTAAACTTTCGTATGATACCAAATAGTGTCACATATATGCGTGCAAGTCGAGATTTTGAATTTAGCATGAAATCAGTAAGAAATTCACACGCGCAATATAAAATATATTGACAAAATTAAAAGGCCTCCCATTGAGAATATCCGATCGATATGAAAACTCATTATTCATGAGACACCCAGTACATCTACATCTATTATTTTTTTACTATATTATAACGATTATCAGCGTTGCTTCCTTTCAAAACTTTGTGGTTTGCTACTCAATTGTATCGTTGATCTATACCGTTGTGGATGTTTCTCTGTTTATCTGTGTCTCGACAAAAGTGTCATAAAACAGCACGATTCCAACTACTGACCGGGCGAGTTGGTGACTGGGATCAACATGTGACATGTCTTTTTTACATAATTATGTTTTGACTGACGTCACGCTGTCACAACACAGTTAGACTAGTCATCACTCATTCAATGTGGGAGAAGGAATAAGCGCCTTGTTTTAATCATCTTCCTTGACAGAATATTAGTAGCAGTCACCGGTCAAGACAAAACCACTTCAACAAAGTTATAATAAGTATATCAAATAGGACCAAGCATGGTGCGGAGTCTTACTAGACGAATTCCCTCTCCTGACTGTCGCTGTCCTTCACAGAGCATCCGGGGGTGGTGGGTTTCGGGAGCGGTGCCGCTCCCTTGCATTTCTATTGGGACCTGTCGTACGCGTAGCATTGTGGACAGAGTTTCCATAATTGTTTCCGGAGTCTCCATCTGTGTGTCAGAGGGCATTCCATTAAACCCTTGTTTCCCTATGTCTCTTTCTCTTTTAAAAACTCTGTAAACGCACTTCAATAAATCAATCAAAGAGCCGTACCAGAGTCCTCACATAGGCGGCTGTCATAGCGTCCTTCTCTCTTTGCACTTCTGTGAGCTCTAGCAACCTCACTCCGGTGACTTTCCAGCCCTCTAGGAATGACGGTCGTTGGCGGCCTCGCGCCCGCTTTGCAACCCTTCAATGCAAGTTGTTCCAGTTGTTCTTTTCTCAATACGTGACCAACTGCAGCTGTCGACGCATACCAGTACGACGTAGCATCTCCTCGTAATAATGCAGGGTTTCCGGCGGTTGGTCAAAATATTTCCCCCTCCCCTAACGTGTCCGTGATAGTTAAACACTTTTTACAGTTTTCAGCCAAGGCAGCTCTGTATAGACTGTCTGCATTGCTTTCAGATGCACTCAATTCTTTGGTGATGACCTTGCACAAAGTTGGGTCTGAATCGCAATGTACCGCACACTGGTCTATTTGTGACAACATTTCGCCTTTTACAGTGATTCTGTCGGTTTAACGGGAATACAATTTCCCCGATGATGTTCGCAGGCTGCGCTCAGATTTACCTCTCTTTGATGGTGCGCATTGCAAGCTGAGTGAACAGTGGCGCACTTACAGTACATCACACCCCTATTCCTATTCCGCATTTCTCAGATTACAGCAGTTGCATGCGGTGATATCGCGTTACATGCTGTTATATAGCGCGCTCACCTTGCATATCAATGTGTCCGCTGCGAACAATTTTGTCTGTCTTGTTAGTAGTTCAAAAGGCTGCACACTTACTATAGGCTACAACTTTTGCAGCCAAGAATAATTAGCTTACGTCTATACAGTAATGTCAACCGTTAGACTTCTAGATCTGTCCATACTGAGCCTGTGTGATATGATGTATGGGGTAGACCTCATCCAGTGGTTAAAAACTTAAAACAATAGGTCACGAGTAAGCAGCAAACAGGTTGGAAGAAGTAGACTAGAAGTAGACAAAGGCTATTTTAAGATAAAGGATTTCCGTGTAATTTGATTGATTGACCTTTCGGCCAATCAGGTGTGACGACTTACAGTTTTCATAATAGCATTTGAATTTGGCAGGCATGCAGATTAGTGATTAATTTTCCAATACAATAATAGAACACATTCTCGTTTCATTTTGTTTGACTGTACAGTTTATAACCGCAAATAAATATTAGCCCTTCTGCGTTTTTTGCCAACCAAACACCCCCAAACCGAAATTACATGTTTTGGCGCACGTGTGTGTCTATAATTCTACTTGCTGTATTCGAACCTCTTTGGTAAACATATATCACGAGCTTTTTCAGTTTGATTTTTGAGCTCTGAGCAATGTAAAAAAAACTACTTAATATATTAGATATATTAGTGACAAAAGTTTGGAGATTTCTAAACTGATTCAGCTCTAATTCTTAAGAGAAAATCGATGGTTCATTACCTACAGCAGCCACTCGCTAACTAATAGTTTTAATTGGCTTTTACGTAAAATTGGCATCGGCAATAGGATCCAGTGTATCAACGACAATATATAATCGGAAAAGCAAAGAGATTATATCTTGAAATTGGTTATTTGTAAATGGCAACATTAATATTGTCCAATAATTATAAATAAAAATGTTTCTAAAATGAGTGACACAAAAGTTTAGCTCACTATTATTAATTAGGCAATGTACAGTGTACTATACCAAATATCAACATATTCTACAGTATGTTTGACCTAACTTTTCATTCTAAAATATACGCTAAATTCTCTCACTACTACTGACAGCGTACAGTAGTAATATGTGCAGAAAACTACTCACTAAATCGTTGATTTTCGAAACGCTGTTATGGTTTTCTTCTCCGTTCTCATTGGCCATCGCCTTTTTGGCTTCTTTGAGAATCTCGGATATCTTCTCCTCTGTCGCCTGATCTTCTTTGACAGAAACGGTTGGCGAGAAGTTGATATGACCTAAGCAGACAGATTCAGAAGGTTAATTTGACCATGGAACAAAAACCAACCAATGAATCCTTGATTTTGACTTTCGACATTTGGAAATATTCACATTAATTTTAATGGCTTTGTATTTTGGATAGATATACAGTAGGAACTGACTATCTCTACAGACCGTGTTCACTAACCAGAAGAAGGGGTTTTGAAAATAGTGAGGAATACTTAAACAAGGACCGGTAAGTCCAATGATGCGTCCTCGTCCTCTTCTCTGCCCTCCTCCCGACAGAAATGCGAGGATACTTGAAAGCCTATCTCCTTCCATACTAACTTTCTAAACAAATCTCAAATTTTTCGACATTTTTGCATACCATACTACTATTAGTAGTATTAAAATAATAAACGAGGACGCATCAACTTTCAAAATTAATATTATCGGTTGAAAGAAATAAAATCACAAATTGCACTCTCCAACCTACAATCTACTACTTAGGAGGCACACGACTTATCAATTAGGTCAAGTCATTTTAAAACAACAACCAAAACAAATCCTGAGAAATTCTACTATATGAACATAACTATAAGCTTTACAGACACATAGACAGACCCTTTCATAGTCCTCGCATCTAAGAAAAAGTCAAAGTATAAACAGCAGTAGTAGTAGTATCAGCTCAGTTACTCCCCAACGCTGCCCACAACTCCCCCCTACGTTCTGCGGTAGTTTGAGGTGCTGAAAATAAACCGTTGCAAGAGGCAATAACATGCTTGCATCTATAGCAAGAGAATGCCGCAATAAAGCATCCTTATTGAGAGAAGTACAGTACAACAGAAATACATAGCAATCAGCAGGAGGCCTCATCAGCAATCCATACAGACATACAATACCCCACAACCTGACTGGGAATATCAAACTCGACTAATGGAGGAACCCACAACCTCACTCACATAATGAACAAATCAAACAACATAAAACAAATCTATCATTAGTAGCAATGAATAAAAAGCAAACTCCGTCACCAAACGTTTCACCTACCTACATTGTTATACGCGTATTGATATGCTGTCATCTGTAAGTAAATTGAGTTGTTAAAAACAACACTGTAATCGATTTGGAACGGGTCTGATTTTTTGTTCGTCCACAAGCCAAAATAATCGGGAACAGTGCACTCTTTCTCAAAGATGCCACAATGGTTAGCCGGGAATAACCAACGTTGATTATATGGGTGCAAGACGGAACATCAGCAATCTGGCACAGAGTAGGCTTGTTAATCCGTGTGGAGCGCATACTATTCCTTAGACTGGGTCTTGGTGTACACACATTACAACAAAATAGCATTACTATGCTAAACTAGAATTGATATCTTGTCAAATCAATTCTATTCAATATTTCCATTGGCCCTGACAAAGGTTGTCAGGGTTAATGGGCTCTTCTCTGGAGTGTTGCCTGTCGTTGGGACTGTGCAACACATCACCAGGGAGCACGATACGGAACTTGCCACTTCATGAAGTAGTAGCTTTAAAGGCTCTGCGTGGTTTAGAGGCAAATCCTCCACGAAAGTCGTAACCCTCCCTGGTTTGTGCAGAACACGGTAGATCTAGAGCTGCTGAGCATACATTCGATAACTGGTCCCCAATTCTATGATCAAAGAACCGAATGGCGGAGGGGGTGAAAAGTTTCAGTCGCGTGTCCGTGTAACAACGCAGGACCTGTTTGGTCGTAATACAGAGTGTCAAAGACTAATGAAAAACATTTTTCCCTCAGGAAAAAATATTTTTCAGCCTTTTATAGTATAATTTGACCATTTTTAGTGAATGTCATTTCAATAGTCTGTATCCTTTCTAAATACCTGTAATGTTTTATACTGTTGCAACTAGGTATGCTAGGATACAGTAAATCCAGAACACAATTGGTTTCCCTGAATAACTCTACTCGGTACTTGAATATAGGTACAAAATAATGATGAATCCAGAGCTTTCCGTAAATCGAGAGCAGTTGCATGTCCCAAAAAAAATTCTGATGTATAGAATCGGGTGACAACTTTGTCTTCAATCCCAAACCAAACATGAATATCCATGATCTGTCCTCATAGTGAGAACTTATTGAGGGATTCATCAAAGCCAACAACAAATATTGTACAGGAAAATCGGTGATATTTTGTGACAAAAGCGTTTTAAAACAGGGAGCAATACCATACGCACTAGTGTACGCAATCTTGTCTCCACCCAACTGAAAAGATTGTAAGGTTGATTCTATGGGGAACATGACTTTCAGCATGTCAATAGCTGATGCTGAAGTGCGATTTGAAAGATTATATTGTTCACAGAAAATAAACACCCTGGAAAAATTATTTGAGTAAAAACAATTTTCCCTGAGTTTTCCAGGACTTCTAAATTCCCTGAGTTTTCCAGGGTGTTCCTCACCCTGTAATAGCCTTCAGGATTTATTCTTCTTTTTGCCCATGGCACAAACTCGTATTGTATTGATATACGCTACACTGGCATGGCGTTTTGTTACGGACAATGCTGCCAACGCCGTAGACTCGACGCTGCAGCAGTGTCGGTTTTTCTTGGGCCATTATCCATTGAGCATGTGGTAGCTAATTTTTGTGAAGCCTTAAGGGCGCTGTAAAAAAGAAAAATCTTTATCCAGAAAGTTTTGTTCATGTGCTTAAATACGACAATAGCTTTTTGGTCCCTTTCTTGAAAAATGACTGCACTTGCCAGAATACAGCTTAAAAATCGGGCCTTGTTATAAAAAAAATTCGGGCATACTATCGTCTCATTTTTCGGAAATACGGGCCAATACACGCAAGGCATGTGCGGATATGTCGAAGCTCTGGAAGTCGCATAACCTATCGATGGGCACAAAAAAGCGCCTCATGAACTCGCTGATATTCAGCATCGCACTGTATGGAGCGGAGAGCTGGACCTTGACGCAAGACGAAATCTCGCGGATCAACGCTTTTGAACTCTGGTATGCTGCAGATAAGCTGGAAAGACCGGGTAACAAACATCGAGGTCCGAAATAAAGTTCAAAATCGCGAGAGTTTGACTGACAAGATCAATGTTCGTAAGCTTCGCTACTTTGGTCACATCAAAAGAAGAGATCCTGATTGCTTGGAGAATATCTTGATGGACAGAGTGGACGGTCGCGCTGGCAGGGGCAGACCGAAGGCTCGATAGATTGACGTAAAGAAACTGACTGGACTTAGCGTCGAACAGCTGAACGAGGTGTCAATGCAGAGAACTCGATGGCACGGAGTCATTACGGAAGCCACCAGACGACGCCAGCCGCCGTGATGGACTTCACACACACACACCTTGGATTTTCGGGCCAAACCCGAATTCGGGTTGATTTAGTGACACTGCTACAGTGCTACAGACATACCCTGGGTGTGCCCAATACGTCCCAGAGGGGGAAGGTCCGTTTCTGCTGAGCGAATGAGATAGACAGGAAGATGGGCATATTTGCGGACAAGCAAACAAACAGCTTATTATTGGCTAACTTCACATAATGTGAATTATATATATTATGTGGCTCAGTCATAGGCAATATTAATTGATGTTGGAGAATCTTTTTGACTGCCTTTAAAGACTGTCACTTTGTCTGTTGTTAATAAACAGATATTAACAGTACTGGGCAATTAATAGTCACACAGATGTTAAAATATCATCTGCTCCCATGATTAATTTTCTTCAATGTATATAGGCTGCACTTACATGGGAGAGGGGGTAATGGCGTTCTGCCGCCGTAGCCTCGACGCTACAAGTGCCCCTGGGGCAATCATAGTTCATTATGGTTGTGCTAAATAGACCCAATTGTGCATGTCAAACCCGTGAGCCTAATCTGAGTGAGCCAGTTGTGGTACGCGTCTCAGAGGGGTGAGACTGCCCGTAAGGGCACATGGTTGATCCATGGTGCGAATAACAAAAACTATAATAATACGCTTTACTTCCTCACCTTTCCTGGGCGTCAAAGCTTTCAGGGTGAGCACGCTGTTGGGGTCATTGGCCCAGGCGTACATCCGACGATAGCTGTCCCGGCCCTTCTCCGTCAGCTTATTCCACGGTTTCGGTTTGGCCAGGAGCTCGCTCACCGTGCCCTGGGATAGGGCGAGCACGTGCCTGGCAAACAGTCGCTGACCAATCCCGTGGGAGGCCAAAGTTTCCCGAACCTATAATTAGATTGCGATCGATTACACACACAGACTGATTATATTGGCCGAGACTATATAACCTATGAATTCTGCCGAAGTCCATCAAATTTTTTATAGGCACTGTAATAAATACTATTTCGGTGAGGATAATAGGTCTTTAGTCTGTAGAATTAGGGAAACTTTTAATGCTCCAATTAGAGATACCGGCGTATTCTTGAGAGTGCTCTCATTCAGCCACTCAATGAACCAGATTTGCGACCTGTTCTCAACGGACAACTTCACGATCAACTTAATCCTAGCCAGCAGCCTTCCTGTTCAAGCACTTTTCGGTCTCTTTCTGCTCCGCTACCTAGCTGCTGTCCACGGTAAATATCAAATCACACAGTATTATAAGAGATTATACCGTATACTACTTTTCAGTAGTCTGGGCGTGTACTAGCGAATTATACAGTCGTCTAGTAATTACGGCTAGGGAGATCTTTTGCCTCGCGGTCCACAGTGCCACCTGGAAAATCCGGTAACCAGCAGGGCCGAAGCCAGCGCTCGCCTAGCCACTCTCCTCCCCGAAACTCCCCACATCGTTTGAACACATGCTTCAGCTTCGGCTGGATTCAAGAACGGCGGTGCTGCCTGCTAATTCGCCTTCGACCGCTTTCTCAACGTTAAACTCCCAGTCGGTCTGCTCACCTGCAGCTTCCAAGTCGAACTCACTGACATTCATGCAGCCCTCACGACCATTTACCTCAACTCGCCTCCCAACTTCAACCGCCTCCGCATCTGCACCGACTCCCTTAGTGCTCTTAAAGCCGTCCAGTTCGCCACCTGCCCCAACCCATTGATCCACTCCATCCGTGACCTCCGCCTCAGCCCCGTTTGTGATCTCTTCTTTGTCCCCGCCACTGTCTCACCGAAGGCAACGAAATCGCAGACCGCCTCCTCGACCAATCCCTCACTCTTATCTCCCTCAGCTCAGCCATATCCGCATTCAACCGCCTATCAGTCTCACATCTTTGCCAGACTGACCCAATCTTACGATCACCGCCACCCTTATCTCCCAACCCTCTCTGGCAAGTACCCCCTTGAGGTCCACACTCTTCTCCATCGTAAGGAGGCTGTCACCATCGAAGAACTCCGCACAGGGGACTGCCCTCTTGTTGTTGTAGTTCACCTCGCCCCCGACGCGTCTTAGTGGATTGCGCCGGGGGCCCCCACTTCTCCGTCGCCCCTGTGTGCCCTTCCCCATCTGGCGACGAGGTCTGCCGCTTCGAGAGGTTCTGTCCATAGCGAAACCGGGGTGAGGGTGGTG
>JAUYWV010112907.1:0-12366 GCA_032274565.1 Nematoplana nigrocapitula
AAGGCTTAAAAATCGTCTTTAACACTAAATAGCTCTGTGAGCTAGAGTCCAAATGAGCCCTACTATCAATTATTCGACGCAGAATGACAAGCAGATTATGCACACCTAGTTACAGCGAAATTGCCACAAAATAAAAAGATCAATTTGGGCAGAAATCGATTTTTAACTTTGACCCAGATACTGCTAACATCTTACTACTTATGGGAACATTTATAGAGAGGGAAATTTAGCCTAGGCCTAGGTCAATATTTGCATCAGCAGATTTTTCAACCCTGGCTACAGAAAAGTTAGCAAAGTGTCTGCGAGCCGTTATTGCTCTTACTACTACTGGGCCTACAGCTGTAATCACCCTCCCTGAAACATAGCAGTATCGGTGGTATCCTTTGTCCAAAGAGAAAATGTTTGCCTTCGTTGGTTTCTTGTTGGAGACTGGTGTGATGCGGGATGGTAGCCAGTACATGGTTGAAGTGTATGATGAACAAAGAGGGAACCCAATATTTGCCATTCCGAGAACATGATGCTTCTCTCCTACGTTCCACATCAAAATAAGGCAGTGACATTGTTGACTGAAATGCATGATGCACACGACATCGTTCTTAACAACAAAAATTTACTACCAGAAGTTATTGACAAGAACAACACAATGAAGGCAGATCTTTACTCCTTCAACCAGCTCGTCATTACTTACCATTCTCGCAGAAAGGCTAGTTGTTTTGTTCCAGAATGCTTTAGACATTTCTGGTGTGAATGGGATGGTGATATGGCTCAAGAGAAACCCACTGTGGAAACGTCATGCCCTCTCCGCCAGAGACATCGCCTTTAACTTCACGAATTGGTAGATGGCCTGATCCAGACTCATTTAGCATTCTTTTTGGAGCGGCCCCACTCCATGCGTTCTGGAATTAAGCCCCAACTGGAGAGAGCTTACTTAACCAACCGTCGCCATTTCTGACAAAGAAATCCACAGTGAGACAGCCTATTTTACCTGAGCAAAAGTTGGCAATAACCTTACGATTTTTGGCAACTGCTAAGTTACAAGTCTTTGGAAAAACAAGATTGCAAGCTTTAACTTGTTTTCATATTTCAGGTAAATCTTATCAAAGCCTACAATATCAAACTACTTCCCACAACGATGTGCACTCTCTGAAATCTTCAATAAAATCAGTTGTTGAAATTTGACTCATATTTTCTATTAACAATTTGAAACGATACGATTTACACTTTATAATAGGGAAAGCCTTTCAAAGAACACATATAAACGAAAATCTGACATAAATTTCTTTCGATTCCATTCGATGACAAAAAAATTTTGTTTCAAAGTTTTCTGCCAATCTGTTCAACTGTGGGTATCTAGGTGTGAAGACTTGGTAACAATTTATGGATTTTAACCAGTCTAATATTTATGGCATTGAAGTGAGTACCATTGTTAGATACAATGACATTTGGGTTTCTATCTTGACTGAAGCATTTCCACAAAGCCTATATAAAGAATTCTGCAGTTAGAGATTTTGTGAAAAATACTTCAAGCCATTTGGAGTATGCATCCATGATTACAAGACATAATATTGACCTAGGAATGGTCCCCAATAATCAACATGTATTCATTGCCATAGTTTATAAGCAATAGGCCAGGCTGTCCAAGTGGAATAAGAATTTGGTTTGCTGAAAGCACATTTCTCACAATTATGTAAATATAAAGAGATATCGGCAGACATATTGGACTACCAGCAAAGAAGATGTGCTAAACTCTTCATCTTGTCAGTTCCTAAATGACCTGAATGTAGGTGTTCTAACATTTTTGTTCTTTGTGATGGCAGTATTAGGATGAGATCCTCGGAACAAATTAAACCATCTGGAGTAACTGAAAGTTCTTTGTGCATTAATATGGCTATTGACTCATGTTTTTACCTGGTTTATGCACGATAAGTGGCCCCCAGCCTTATCGAGGTTTGGGTACTGGTGTAAAGCCTTAAATGCATTTCACCATGGCTACTCAAGGTAAAATTAAAAATTCGTTGTCTTTGCTGGACATCTTCAATGTGAGTTGTGATTGTTGAGATAGCACTGTGTGTACCCAGCCTTTTGTTTATCTTAGGTCAGGGACCCTCCAGCCTCGTATCTGGCTACGATCTATATATAAGTCCCCAAAATGATGTCCCGCAGCTTTTCTTTAATGAAGTAATGTGCGGGGTGGAACTATTTCTTAGAGCTAGTGCGAAATGGGCTCAACCTCCTTGCGGAATTTGGATATCATGGATTTACACTTCCTTCGGTCCTTTGCTTATCTAGTCACTTTGTCCACCAACCATTACTTGATGTTCGTCCACTTTCTTTGTGGTCTTCCTCTACCTCTCATACCTTTCATCCTTCCAGTTATACGTCCATGTTTCAGAATGTGACCACATAATTGCAATTTCCTTGTTTTGATGTTCTTTAGAAGCTCTCTTTGAAACTGCCATCTCTAGGACCCTCTCGTTGCTGACCTTTTGGAACCATCTTTTGCAAATGCCCACATTTCGGTCTCTTGTGTTTCACTCTCCATAGCCTTCGTAATCATCCAAGCCTCACACGTACATTAAAACCAACCACGCATATGTTTTTAAGTCCTGACCTCATCTCAGTTTACTTTTGTTGAGCATAAGATTATCTCTGTCATGTTAAAATGTATGGGACTAAAATATGATTTTAATATGATAATTCTAATTGACATTTTGATAAATAACGAAAATATTAGTTCTATGGTTCAAGACTACAACTATAGATCTGTGCAATTATCCCATGAATAAAAATCTAGTAAAATTGCAATTTTACAAATAGTGTGGAGTGTTACTTTTAAATGTTAAATGCTAAAGCATTATTTTTCCTCATAATATAAGTGTAGGTTAGAGCTTCTGATTGCAAACCTAAGAGATGTTCTTCTTTTCATACAATGATTTTATACTTAATGTTATTTTTTGTACACAGATAATGGGTGAAATATATTCGAAAAATGGTGACCAGCCGCCATCTAACAGTGCTAATTCTGGAGGTGGTGGTAGTGGCGGCGGTGGTGGTGGAGGAAGTAGTGCAGGTGGGCCACCCAGTCAAGGTCACCAGCTGGAATCAGCAAATTCAGGAGGTTCATCAGGCCAAGGTCATCATGGATTAGGTAGACCCGGAGGTCAGCATGGAGTTGAACCTAGAAGACCAGACCAAGTTCAGCAATCTTGTAAGCCGCTATTGACATTGTAATTATATTTTGCAGTTACTTATTCTTTCACTTATATTATTTCATTTGAATTCCAGTAGGTGGCGATATGAACATGCCTAGCCGAGGCGCTGTTTATCACCAGTATGATGTGACAAATCCATCTAATTATCCCCAGCACCATCGGGGTCATTTGGGCGGAGCTGGCGGGTCCGGAGCTATTCAGTCGTCTCGTGGTCCACCAAATCAGCAGAGTCAGGTGCGTTGAAAATCGATCCACTTGTTTGTTTCTTACCACGATCACATAATTTTATAGTGAAACTCCTCTACTACTCTTAGTATTGTGTTGAATTATTATAGTCTAATGTGTATGTGAAGTCCATATTGATTCGTGTATATTGGGTAGATTATTTCAGATAATACTGATATATATATAATTTCTATTTTAAGCACATAGACAAGGAGACAATGTCCAGTGAAACATAAAATACGTATGGAATAATCTTTTACGTACTACTTGGCTATACATTTCAGGGTCAGCACTCTCGCGTTCATCAGCGTGTTCCTGTCCAGTCGGCACTTCCCGTAGGAGTGCCAACGCCTCAACAGCCTTCTGTCAGTCAAGCAGCACCCCAGCATAGATCTTCGCATCATCCTCAGCAACAGCAACAACAACAACATGCAATACATCAGGTAGTGCAGCGATGATGGGTTGTAGATTTGAGAGACAACAATTTCTTCTAAAGAGCTAGTAATAGTTATACACGGTGTCTCTCAGCCGATATAAGCTGATGAAAATAGTGTCGTTTAACATGGTTTTGCAGCCACATGCAGTTGAATTTAAAAGTAAAAAATAAATATTTTCAATGGCGTGTAGGGGGTAAACCCGAAGGGGTTTATCCCGTTAAGAATAATGATATTTTCTACATTCCAAGCACATTTTGAGATAAAAAATTTATAACAAAGAAATCATTCCAATATTTTTCCTTTGTAGCTGCATTGTTTTGGGGCAATAATTCTACTGTTATTTCTTCGTATGTGCGTTTTGTAGACATGATTTGATATACAGCAAATATTCCGTGTTAAAGAAGAAATGATAGTAATCCATAGAATCGTTCCAATGCTTTTCGTATATAGGTGCACTGATTTGGGGTAAGAAATCTGCTGTGATTTCGTTTTGCGTTTTGTAGACATGATATGATATACTGTAAATATTCCGTGTTAAATCCATTTATTTATTATTTAAACGTAATAAATTGAACAACATATGAAATTGTATCACTTATCTGTACATTTTATTTCGCCATTGCAAAAAAACTTAATTCATGACATGATGAAAACACTTAGTTCTACCCCTTGCTGTTAAATTAACCCCCGGGCTCCGCCGTGCTTCGCCCTCGTAATAATTTCCCCCCCACAGATTAAAACACTTTACTTTTTACTCTAGTTGCGAAAATAGTTATTGTAATTTGAAACATTTTTAATTTATATCGTTTATCATTTCAGAAATTGTGAGATAAGGTGGTTGAAGTCTCATAGTTAAATGAGTAGTCAATAGGAGTTTGAGCCTGCATAATTAATTAGATAGTTTGAAATAATATCACTCACTTTCAACACAGGGAGAGACAGCACAGGTCCAGTTTCGATCCTATGAAGTCTCGTCAGTGATGAATGATGATTATAATCGATGTGTGTGAGTTGAGTTCAAATAGCCAGGTTCGCTGGCGCGGCGATGTGTAGTTTGTTAGATGAATCAGCGCGGCTGAAATGTGCAGCCGAGGTGCTCGGTAGGTTGTCTGTGTTCCATTCTATATATTATTTCTGTCGTCTCATCTCTGTCCATTACAACATGCAGTATTTTATTTAACGAGCAATGAATACGGTTTACAAGGCAAGATTGCTTGCTGTATGTAACCCTCTTACGACGGGATATTCCGGTAATCGTTTGACCACCAATGCTTTCCCTGACCGCCAGAGAGCCAGGCCCCTCATTTGAGAAGTTCGTCGAGCAAAGTTATAACCGCATGTCAACGAGATTCTAGCCCATTTTGAGCTTCAATTGCGCCCACAACGTCATGATTTACAGCGACGGATGAAGCTGTTTGACATGAAATTGACTAAATAAAAGTTCTCGTCTTTCCTTCGATCTTTAAAGAATAAGTTGTGTGTTGGAGGCTGATTACAACACTAATGGCCAGTGAGAGACCTTCATTTGTGACTTGCTCATTCACGAAGTCAGCAACGAATCTGGCAGTCGTTTAATCTTCTAGCAGACCTGGCTATGGTAGCGATCGACTCCTGCCAGGCCCTTGTATTTGAGATTGCAACTGATCGATCACGCCACTTCAGGAAACTTATATCTCTCTTGGAGTTCTAGACCGACTCGGTCAACATTGAATTGTATTATTCAATATGTCGTATTGTACGGAGCACTTAGTCACTAACGAAGACAGTTTCCCGCCTTTGGCCAGGAATTTCAAGTGTTGTCACCCGAAAGGAACTAAGAACAAAGAATCGCCATTGTATTTGCTTGAAAAATACCCAAAATGGTGTCCCTTCCTCTGTTGGAAGTGAATAATAACCTCTCAGATTATATACAGTATACGTGACTAGGATAAACGTATAGTGACTGGCTGTACGCAGTGTACCTACATTGTTTCTCTGTTTGTTTGTTTCAGACAACAGCGTCCCGCCGCCCACAACTCATGCCCTCCCAGAGTAAACGGCTACGTCTGAACCAGGGCTGGACTTACGAATCAGGCGCCCCCGGCGGAGTGTCCGGGGCTCCAGGCGGTGCCGGTGGATCGGGGGGTCACTCCGGACACTCTGGCCAACGCGGAGGCGGTGGTGGCGCGGGTCAGGATATGCGTCCGGAAATGGTGCAGTCTATCCGAATTGACTCGAGGCACCAACGCGAGCCGGCCTATCATCCACAGGTGAGAACACGAGGGCGCTTGCAGTTTTGTAGTACAATTGAAATTTAGAATCGCATCTTCGTAAACCGCGACTACAAAGCTATGTAGAAAGCGTACAGCGGGAAAGAATGCGTATATAACGCTAACTAAAGCGTTAAATCTAAAGAGGCAAGCCCCAAAGAGAAGGAGATTGGATTGAAATCTGAAAGTGGCAGTTTTAGCGAACAACTAATACTCGACAATGTTCAGTGACGGCAAATCGTTCGGCGAAACTCCGATGATAGCAACAGCGCGTTTCTGGAGGGAGTCTAACCCATTCTAATCTTCAAATGGAGTGACTGCATACTTTCAGATTAACATGAGAGGTGGGGGGGGGGGGGGTGAGCTTTAAAATTTGAGCGTTGATCCCCTGAAAAATGGTTTCCATGTATAGGGTGTCCGAAAAGTTGCTGTGCAGTGGGCAAAAGGTAAATGATAGTGGTAATGAAAGTAAAGTTTTATTGCGATATTGAAGTTTTAACTACTTGTACAGCAAATTTCCTAAAATGTCCCCACTAGACCTTTAGACATTTTTTCATACGTCGCTGCATATTATCGAACACATTGTAGAGTGACCTGTTCGATTTGCTGGATAATTGAATTGTCTTCAACTCTTCCACAGTTTTTGGGTTTTTCTCGTACACCCGTTCCTCCGTGCACCCCACGGGGGACTCCGGTCCGAAGACCTAGCAGGCCAGATCCCGCGGGAGATTATGCGATCACTAAAAAAGTTGTTTAAAAACTGTAGTGATGCATGGGCGGTGTGTGAAGTTGCCCCGTCTTGTTGGAACTATCTTTCTTCAATCTCACGTTCATTGAGTTGCTCCAGAATGTTAATGCGGTAACGTTCTGCGTTTATGGTTTCGTCGAAGAATATTCCGGGTCAATAACACGTGTAATATTTAAAGCACACCTTCTGCTCGTGTAAATGTCTTAATCAATGAATTCATAAGGATTTTTAGTGCGCCATAGACGAGTGTTCTGCCTGTTTATGTATCCGGAAAGATTGAACCACGCCTCATCCGGGAAGAAGATTGCAGCGAGGATGTCCTCACCTTCCTGTAGAATAAAGTTATAAAACCAATTGTAGTAATCAACGCGTAGAACAATAAAACCACTCAAACACAATGAACATTACTCACTTCTAAGCACAAGCACTGTTATCCAATTTCAGCACTGCTATCAATCTCACTCTCTGAGCATCGATTACTGTTGGTGCAATTGTTTGGACTATCCTTACAACATTGCCTGTCCTCTATCCCTACCCCTAGGTGGAAGCAATATCTCCGGCGCCCGAAGAAGCTCGTTTGGACGCGAGTACGATGCGCGAGAAGGAGGAGATCGCGCGCCAACTGCAGGAGTTGGAAAACGAGATAAACAACCACGAGCAACAGTTGCGCAAATTGAACGAGCGCAAAGCTCAATTGGATACGAGCGTGCGTCAGCCGGGAACAGACAACTCGGCCATCACACCCACCTCTGGGATAGGGGAGGCGGGAGAACCGGAGCGCACCTTCGAGAATCCGATTCAGGTAATCCCCTTTCCTCCCCTGACCTTGTGGTGGTTTTCTGCACAATATCTTCTATGAATCGCTGCCGGACACCCTCGCAGCACGTTCCGCTTTTGTTTGGGAGCCTCCAGCGAGCGGCTCATCACTGCCATAGTACTGTCGTTTCACTTTCAAATCCCTTCTTACTCTCGAAGAACCCTGCTTCGTTTGTGATGTGGAGTCGATTGTGGAGACTTCTACTACCACCAATTCAATTTTTTATCGAAATATTTGTCTACTCCCCCCTAAATCCATTTCTCGCAAATTCTGGTTGCTTGGTTTTCCTAAATTTATTTCGAATGAATTCTTGAAACTTGCCAGTATTATTGGCTAAGATGTACCTCTACGTATGGTATGAAAATTTTCAAAAAATAGATCTGAAACATGTTTCTGGAGGCATTTATGACAAAACGATATTCACTGAAAATATCTTCCTACCAGTATGCCATCCAGGTCCATTGAAGCTGCACACAATTAATTGTTCGATATGACCGGCGATAATAACTGTTAGAGTGACCACGTATAAAATGGCAAAGTTAATAATTATTGCCTGTAAACAAAGTAGAACTGAAATTCTGCTTGTGTCGTATTCTTGTAGCTCGTCGCATTTTCACCTGACCTTCCCACCATAAACCGTTTAACGTTAGGGGAGGTTAAGGCGTATTGTCGGCAGTCAGAGACTTTCTATTCTCTCTTTTTCACTTCTCTCTCTCTCCGGAAGGTCGGGGCTCTAACGCTATCAATTGACTGGGATATTGCTTAATGATAGCTGAAACACGAGGCGTAATGGGAACCCAGACTGCTATTCATATTGCCGAACCCCTCTTTTTGAAGACCTCTATGCAACTGCAGTGAAAACCGCGATGCATACCAATGGGAACGCGATATTCAGTGAATTTTTCGTACTCTAGTTCGTACTTCTCATTATTCAATCGTATTGTTGAACCCGATTGATTGAACTGTTGAAATCTATTATTGTCTCTCCCGAATCAGGCGATCATCTCGGAGAGTCGTCGAAAGGCCCGCATACAGCACCAACTCCTGGCCCACTTGTGCGGCAATCAGGTCTCCTCGGGACCCCGGGCTCTTCCCATCTATCGTCAACCCTCCGATGTGCCAGCTCTGGAGAGTCTGCAGCATAAGTTCCGTCAAGACTTCAAACCCAAACTCATCAAGTACATTCGGCGAAGAAAGATGGCGGATCAGGCTAGAACGGCGTTTCTGGCAGAGCAGTATGAGACTTATTCGAAGGTAAGTTCACTGTTTTTTTTTGCAGTTTACTGATAATAGATACAAAAGCGCTGTAGTCATGCATTACGAATAGAAAGCGCGTCAGTATAGCATTCCCATCTGGTAGATGCCCGGAATCATAGAATGAGCGCTCACCACCGCCAAACTCTACACAGACCAACAAAGACAGCTGGGACTGCTTGCATTTATATTTACTGAGTCTCCAGCCGCACCCCACCATGCAGCCAGACTATCAGGAACCGGTGGGTGATTTTCTCACAGTATAAAAGTGTCGATTGCTATCGCACTTTTCGTTGTGACTATCACTGCTTGTTCACTTGCCCAGTCGCTAAATTGAATCCATTTTTTGTTAAATAAAATGCATTGGTGCTTGGTTTAACTTCACTTGCACTTTGGACTAAATTCATTGTCAGGCATTTACCACAAGTATCATAGCAACAAGAACAGAAACAATTGAATTGAATATTTAAAGCAATTAACATAATTACTTAAAACATGTAGAAAATAAAACATGCCATTATTACACAGAGCACTATAATTGAGGAATGAAGATTCACTTTTTCTATACAGTGCCTCATCAATGCTTTTCCAGATGTTACTATTTTACTGTTGTTGAATAATTAATCGAACCGGTCGCAACGTTATATATATTCACATTGAACTTGGTTCTCATCTTTTTACTTCTGATTAGTTATCCAAATGTAATACCTCACCGACTCTAAATTCATTGTCTCCTAGAATTAATTTGGGCTGTGTCCCGCCCTCTTTTTCAGGCCTGGTGCAAAAAGTTGGACAAGTTGAACAACAGCGCCAAGCGTCGTCAGAAAGAGGCCCGGATGCGGGAGTGCTTCGACAAGATCTTTCCCGAGGTGCGCAAAAATCGGGAGGACAGAGAGCGGACCTCCGTCTCCTGTGCTGGTTTACCCGGAGGCCTGATCGCAGGCAGTCTGCCTGAGACGGAGAACGGGGCCTCCATCTCCTCTCTGCCAGCCGGCTTCGAGGAGGGCATGCTCGATTCGACCGACAGCCCCGTGGCCGATCCTGCTGAGGAGCTGCGCAAGATGAAACTGGAGGCCGTTGATCCGCCTCTGACGCGTGAGATAGAAATGTTGATTTAATCAGGGGTCCCACGCCTCAGAGTAACATGTAGAAATTGTAAATGGATAAACAATAAATGACTCGTCAGAAATTTACTAAAAAATAAAAAAAACTCAGAATTTGTTCGTTATTAAAAAATAGTTCCTCAAATCAATCGACTTATCCTTAGCCGGTTAGCTCGTAGGTGCATTCAATTCTTGACAGCTTTTCGCCAACCATCTCTATCTGTAGCAAGGTGACAAATCTTCTGTTCGTTGTGGCCCTCAGACATTCCCATCGGTCTGCCTTGGTAGCGCCCTCCTTCGCATTTTCCTGCATCAGAGGTTTTGTCATTCCGTCTCGCGCCTGACCTGATGTCCAAACAATGACAATTTCTTTTTCACAACTGATTCCATTAGTCTTTCCGGTTGTTTTCCAGCACACTCCTTTTTGATCGTTTACAATATTTGATGATGATCATTAGTCCTTTTATCTCACAATGAGATACCCAGCAGCCTACGGTAGCACTTCATTTAATACGTAGTTCATCTTTCACAGCCATGTAGTAGGATACTGGTTACCACTGTGCTATTGACAGTAGCGCGCGGTTTCATTGTTTTACTTTATAATAAACATTCTTATAATCTTACAATCGCGGTATGGTATTGTTGCATCGTGGTGAGGTGGTGGTGTGGGGAGGGGGGGGGGGCGTTCATCGCCGTTGGTCCTGGCTGACTCGCAAGCTCTCAAATAGGCTTCATGGGCGCGATTCTTGAGCCGTGGTCGAGTTATTCTCTCCGCAACCGTTCGTGATGGTGTCAATGCCGGGAGTCTGGTCACCTTCTCGAAGAGAGTCGCCGCCCGTTGCTCAGCCACCATGCTGAGTGGTGGCAGGTCCGATTAGGCCAGAACGCTCTCCCTGTCACACAACCAGTTACTGTTATTGCTCGTGCGCAGGCCGTCTGTTCCCTTTCCACCTCTGGAGACGGCCATGAAGTGTTGCCCGGATCCTGTGCCTCGCGGGCCTGCGTCGCCCCCCCCCCATCCTCCGAAAAGGGTCGGGTAACCCAAACAAACGAAAACGCATATCCCTTGGAAGGCAAGATCCGGAGGAGAGGCGCTGTTTGAGCACCCACCATTTGGGGCAACTCTGTCGCTGTAGATCCACAATGTGTCCACCCCGTGCGTGATTTCGATTGGACTCTCTCCATTCAGCGCGAACAGTACACTTCTCTCGTTCAGTTCGCTACTCTTCGCAATTCGGGGATTGGGCGGAGCTTGAGCGTGTTGAATATAGTAGAAGTCACTGATTGTAACCTGACTTGTTGTGAAACCGAGTTGACCCATCAGCGTGGCAGACATGCCCAAATTCTAAAAACGCCGCGTACACGCGTTACCGGATTTGAAGGTGAGGCGGCAATATTCTTTATTGTCAATTGCCTCAAGGCTGATGCTATCACCCGGTGTGATCAGCGTTTGTAGCAGAATCTCATATGGCTCTGGAAGATGTCAGCGCCCCTGATTCGCTGAAGGCAGAATGGGCAGTAGAGGATGTAGCGACCCAGACGACTGGCCGGTTTCAAGCCAGGCTGGTGCAGCAGGGCAGACAGGCTTCTCACTGAATAGTAGTGCTCCGCGTGTAGTAAAAGAGCCAGGATCTTGAGCTTGTCCACTGGAATCTCGTGGTCCTCCCGATAGTTGAAAATGTGGAGAGGATAAAACTTGCCATCCTCGTATGCAAGTACAACGATCCGATACGTGGGATTTTCGTTCTCGAATTTGTAGATCATATCCGCCTCGTCTCATCCGGTCTGCTTTCTGGCTCAGCCTGCCACATCTTTACCCACTGATCTATCCTGCTCTGTTAACGAGGAGGTCCGGCCTTATTCTGCAGAGCCAGGTAGGCAGTTACCGTAACAGCAACATAAAAACAATCGCCGTCGGAACTGCCAGACACTTTCACGATTGACTTCTTTGTCTTAACCTTGTCGAGCAATGGTAGAACAATGGTGTGATAGGCGGCATGTCGTGAAAGGCGTTGTATAGTTGGTTAGATTTATGTCGATGCTGTTGTTGTTGTTGTGTGGGACAACTTTTTCCTCACCTCCTTCCAGAACTCATTCTCCTTATACGGTTTGTTGATAAGATCTTTGATGTTATAAATCTCCCATTTGTGCCTGATGTTAAAGGTGGCAGGGCATTCTTCAATAAGGTGTTCTGTGTCCTCGCTTGGGCCTTGGCACAGCCTACATCCTTCCGATTCGGCTTGGCCTATACGGTGCATATAGTGACGGAGTTCAGTCGAGTGGCCAATTCTGAATCTTCTTAGACTAATAATGTCTTTCTT
>JAUYWV010112918.1:0-12365 GCA_032274565.1 Nematoplana nigrocapitula
GAACAAGAATAGGCTGACAAAAGATGGGAATTCGGAGGAAGATATGAGAACAAGAATAGGCTGACAAAAGATGGGAACTCTGAGGAAGATGTGAGAACAAGAATAGGCTGACAAAAGATGGGAACTCTGAGGAAGATATGAGAACAAGAATAGGCTGACAAAAGATGGGAACTCGGAGGAAGATATGAGAACAAGAATAGGCTGACATCAAGAGACTGGAAAGCTGTGAGATGGCAAAGATCAGATGGAGGAACAGGATGGAAAACGAGAAAGTGGTGAGAAGGGTTGCATCAATACCATCTGCGGAGAGACAGAAGAGATGACTGGGTCATATTCTTCGTCACCACAACCTGTAGTGAAGTTCGTGGACGATCTAAAATAAGGCCGCTTCTCTTATCAAGAACTAAAGAAAACAGCTTGAGACAGTCGGAGCTGCAGGCATGGAGTCCAAACCTTCCCTGGGACGATAATATGGTATCACCAATGTTATATAGTAACTTTCACCTGGAAATTGTTAAGACTGACAGGAATTGCATTTTTGCAAGATGCAAGACGATTTTTAAGGAGCACTTTCTAAGCACTGCTGCGTTTTGAGAAATCGGTGTACATGTATTAGATATTTGATCAGTTGTTGTAAATTTGCTGAAATGTGAATTGTAGGCTATCAAAATCCGAACGTTCTAAATGGAATGTTAAGTATCGAATAATCTAGAAATTTGATGGACAATAGCTGGGACAGGGTTGAACATTTAAATATATGTCGGAGCCACAATCGGAGCAGCAATGAGTGCAATTACGAAACTGGACAACAACTGGAACTCAAGAAAATTGAAGCCGGAGACAAAGATCAAGCTGATGACGGCAATGGCAAACAGCAACCTATATAGATGTGAAAGCTGGAGGTTTAACAACAAAGTCAGCAAGAGGATAAAAGCTTTCGAAATGAAGTGCTAACTTTAAACTGCTTGGTATCTCATGGAAAGAGAAAAGCACTAATGACCAAGTACTGGAGATGATCAAAGAGGAGTGTGATGAAAAAAAGGGCGCTACCAAGGAAGATCGATGCGATTGTAGGAGGATGATGTCAAGGGCGGGTCGCAACGGACAGAAGATTTGCCACCTTGCAGCAGACAAGGACAGTTGGCTAAAAGCTGTCAAGAATTGGATACACCCATGGCCTAACCGGCTACGGATAAACATAACTATATGAAATAGGCAATTTGAATATGAATTAAGGAACGTGTAATTACGAAAACAAAAGCATGAATTAAAACGACCCATAAAATGCAATAAAATCGCCGGTAATCATTCAGGCAATCAACCCTTTTCCTAATTGTATGGGGGAATATACAGCGCAGATGTATGAGCGGGCTTACTGTGGTAAATTATTCGCATATAAAACAATGCAAACTTGGAACCAGTAAGACATTAAAATGGACAGAACATAGAAGCGTATAGGCTGAAGTCAATTCATTAGGCACTTTCAAGTGTACAGTACTGCAGCGAGAGTGAGAGAGAAAAGGTCAAGCTGAATCGTTCCGGCAACGGAGCGAATGCGGACAGAATCGGGGAGGGGGGGGGTTGCGTTGGGAAAATATGCGAAGAACGTCAAATTGCCCCAAAACAACAAGTAGCCCAGCGCACTTTCTTCGACAAACTAATTTAAACTGCGTGCGGAATGCAAATATAACGGTTAGATGGAAACACCAAATCCCAAACCAAACAGGCTGCGTGAATCAAATGAATCAATTAAACAGTATAGCTTCGTTCGATTCGGGTTTGTTTTAATTTGAAAAAAAAAGTTTCAGAGGATATCCGCTTGGAACCTCCCTTTTCACATCCGACTGTTTGAGATGGTGGCCATCACCTCTCTGATTGCCGTCTAAGACGTCACTACCAGCAGCTGCATGCCTTTAGGCCGCCGATATGGCAATTGTTTTCAATTCCTGCATCTATGACGAAACTCCTCCTAATCCAGGAACTACTATACTGCATATAATAGTATATAAAAGTATTCCCTGCCCCAACACTAAAACATGAGTGTATATAATCCCGAAGAAACAAACAGAAGAATCAGGATTAATGTCTAAATCAGGAATACCGTTGATCCTGAAGCACCGGCGTTGCTCGAAAACCGTCCGGCAATTCGTAAAAGATAAGAAACGCAGATTACGGCTAAGTCGAAACTTTCCTACAACAGCTGGGTCAGGAGGGTTTGGCCCGCCCCATAAAGACCTTTCTGCCACTTTTCTGATGGCTTTGCGCTTTGCGTCGACTATCGGAAATCTTTGGGTGTTTCTATAGACAGCGACGCCTCAGCGCTTCACAGGTGGTTTGATGCTTGCTCTCAAAGATAATCTAACCTCCACCGTGGTCTAACTCTCTTGCTGCTTCGGTCGCCTTGACGTTGACCCTCTCGTTCCCTTTGCTGACTCCGCAATGGGCCGCCCCAAACTGCAAAGTTAACTCTATAGGGTCGGAATCAAGTTCCAAATGTCAGTTTACAACTTGTCCCTGACTTGCATCGGTCCTTTCGAAAGGTCCCGAAGGAATAGAATAATCTATAGTCCGAGCCACGAAATTCGCTGGAAAAGAAAAGGTCCATATCGGGGTCTGATTTCCACTGTCCCAAGCTCCGGTCACTGAACCGTCTGTCCGTATAGCTCCATAATATGATACCATTTAGAGACGAGGATCTGTGTTACGTTCTTGATTTCTTGTCTTCAGCACTTTCTGAAGACACCAACAAGGGGATAATGCAATCCTGAATGTCTCCCTGCAATCCCAAGAGGCCCCTGGGAGGCCCCTGGGAGGGCAAGTAACACCTCTTCTCTGTTCGTCCGTCCGTTGTTCTTTATACTTCATGCGAATAAGAAAGCGGACCACTGAAGTAATGCAAAACATTTATATTCGACCGGGTTCGGTTGGATACTCACAACCATTTTCAAGATCACAAAATGTTTTAAAACACTTGAAGGTCACACGTAATATAACAGATGAGATAACACACTATTTAAATACTTTTAGCATATTAGAAACGCCATCATTAGTCAGTTGGTTATTGAGAGTGGGAGAAAGTTCCTTGATTGCCACAACCTCCATTATTGCCAGGTCCAGCAGCCATTTCCAGTTGGTGCTCATGGGTTGATGTATTTAAATCGTGTGTTTATCTGTTATATTACGTGTGACCTTAAAGTGTTTTAAAACATTTTGTGTTCTTGAAAATGGTTGTGAGTATCCAACCGAACCCGGTCGAATATAAGTGTTTTGCATTACTTCAGTGGTCCGCTTTCTTATTCGCATTAAGTTTCGTAATCTCTTATCTTTATCGGATCTTTATACTTCGCTCTGCACATCGCTCCCAAATCGAAGACAGCGTTATATCGCATCTCTACTTTACTTTCGGTTTCGATTTCTGTAAATATAGGGCTTAAGAATCTTGTATTTTTCGTATTTAGATGATGCCAAATTTACGCTTATTGAACAAATAATGTCCCAAAGTTTTTATTTTAAACAAGCAAACCACATAAATGGTAAAAATCGCCTGGAATGCAGGCCAGGTAAAAAACGAGCAAGCGTAATCGAGTTTTTATTTTACAATGTTTAATTATCTAAATGCGCATTTCTGAATGCACGCTAACAATCACATTTATTTCAGGTTCAAATCTGAGAAAATATATTTTTCTAAAAACAAATGTAAGTAAGCGAACAACCGTTTCCAGATTTTCCCTCTCGAACACAGAAATAAAGAAAGCGACCCTCAGGGACGTTATCCATGTATAGTCATCTATAAATCTTTTCGATAAAACTCTTCCGACTTTGCTCTCTCCTGCGTGCTGTTACACTACAGTATATGCAGCGGAAGCAATACATCCAACGATATTTAACTGTGAAACATTATGCCACGAGTATAATTAGGGGAATAGTTTTGCCACTTGTATCTTACGACTATAGTTTGACATAATTCAATCTTCCGAAACTAGTTTGGAATTCCACTGACAAATGATTGAATTCGTTGGCATGCAATTACAGCAGACCACAACACATAAGTCAACCCCATATAGTGAAAAGTAGCGCAAAACTGTTAGAAACATTATAGGCAGCAGAGGAGATTGGAGGGAAGAGCAATTTTAGAGGAGATGCTTTTTCTTGCACTATGAATGAGTGATAAGTGCTCTCCTGTGTGTGATGATCCCCCTATCATAGTTCCCACTTTTTCTCCTCGTCATCAAGGGGCGTTTAATGGAGCAAGAGCGGTGAGGGCGCGCTTCGCTTCAATTAGCGTCTGGCGTTCATCTTAATCAACTTACCAACATCCTCTGATCTACCATGAAGAGATATTATCAAATTTACGGCCTTCGTGGTCGGCTCCGCAGAGAGAGGCAGACGTTGTCACGGCATCGACAACAAACACTCTCCGTTTCACTTGCCAGTAGGTAGGTGGAGCAACAAAATTCTCAAATATCATCGTTCATACTGCATGCTGGTTGAAACTCGTTTTAATGATCGGGCAGCAGTACGTAATTCCATAAATAAATTTATTATGTAAAGTTTCCCACATATTAAATTTACTTATACGAAGACAAAGTGGACAAAACTATCCTTTCCTGGATATGAAGATCTCTCACACTATAGTAATGGTTTCACCTCTGACGTTTACAGAAAACCAACTTTCACTCCCGTATGCTAAACATTTGGTCCAATTACCCCTTTACCTGGAAAATTGGCCTTATACAGTGATTGGTTAATAGACCTTTCACTATTTCTTCAAACTGGACCCTTTTTCTTCCAATGTTTGCCAAAGTTGTAGGTAAAGAAAGTCCTTTAGTCTCATGCTTCTCAAATCCACACTCCATCTTTTGATGACAATAACACTATCTTTATTAAACTCCCTTTTATGGGTTTACTTTCAGTTAATTGAAAAACGAAAATTTCTACACTTGTGTCTAATTGTTCTGGATTATATACGAAGATTAAAGCTATTTTTGCATGCAATAAGATGTCTGCTTCCTTTTCGAATAAAGATGTTACTCAAAAAATCTTTAAAGCTAGTGTGGTCTATAAATTCAATTGTGAGGAAGATCCAGATATTTCCTATATATGAAAACTAAAAGACACCTATGGCTCAAGGATCAAGCAGCATACATCTGCCAATTCTGGGGTTAATCCTCACCTTTTACAGTGTATGAGTTGTACGAATGTTCCACCATCAAAATTGTTTGGAATCCTGGATTCTTGAAATTCTGACTGAGTTATCTGCCAGAGAGGCATTTGGTGGATCAAAGCATCCAACCCACCTCTCAATAGACACTTGTTCATCTGTTGGGATTTGTGGGTCTTGTTTGTTTACATTGGTAATTATTTATCGATTTATCCACACTTGAATCTGCTTGAAAATGCCTACTGGTATATAAGCGAAACTATAGTTGCCATAAACGTTTACCATAACGACGTTCGTTATATAGTCTTTACTTGAGAACCATCTCCACTATCCCCAAAATTTATTAAAAATAATTACTGGCTGCTCCCGTTGTACATCTGTTAAATTTATTAAATTTCTATATTTTAATAGATGGCCGTCAAGTATGTTATGCCTCTGTTCACAGTCATGATGAATATGAAGAATATGAATAGGTGTCCTGTATCCAGGACACGTTCCCACGCTACTGCGTATAGTGAGTTTGAATTTAGGAGTGTCTCGAAACTAGGACACTTTTTCTCACGCATCATCCTGTTAGTTCAAGCGTTGCGCAATTCGTCCAGTCAGTTGATCCTGTTTCTTTCCTTCGTTCTGACGTTGATTTTGGTTCGTACGGTTTAATACACTGTTGGTAAGCTATTCGTATTTCTATTGTAAAAGTGTGACGTTTATTGTTTTCAGATAACGACTTAACGTGTGAGCTTATTTTCGACTTTGAGAACTTTCATATAGGTTTTCATTCTGCCAGGAAGAATGATATAAAAAGAAGAGAAGTTATTAGGGGAAAAAATTAGAAAAGATAATTCAATGAATAACCAATAACTGAATGCAATTTCAGTACAGCACGTATACCACAAAAAAAGAATTATAATTCTATAATTTTAGAAGTCAAAACTTTGATAGGTATTGAAATGTCGGTTTTGATGAGGTTTTGAAAACCTACCGTGTTTAAAACTTTTTCAAAAACAAACCCTAAACTTATCAATTGCATCCTTTACGAGTGCACCTTTCCCTAGATACAATGTATGTGGACTAAAGTTATAGTGTTACGTTACAAAAACGATCTCTTTTTAAAGTCACGTTGACTTTCACAACCATATAAAGCAATTCTCCATACCACCAGAGCTTTCGTAAGCTTTACTTTCAAAAACAAACTCAGAGGTCCTTTGACTTCCACACTTCGGACAGGTTAATTGTGTCCATTCCTTGCAATCTCCTCCAGTCTAATCTTCATCTCTGTCATTCTGTTCCCTTCTAGTATGATGTATGACTCCGGAAACTTGACTTTCTCGGTTCATTTACAATCTTAGTCGTTTATTTTCAATTCACCGTCATGCGGAGTTCGTTTTCAAGAGTACTAAATTTGTTTTTATGTCCTCCGATATCTCGTCTCCTCAAACGGAAATTACAACAACAATTACGAAAGTACTGATTTCCACTGATTTTTTGAAACGCCAAAAACTGACTTGAACCGCTTGACGGAGCCTGAACAAGAGATCTTTAATGCAGAGAAAAAGATTCACCGTCCACCCTACAAACCCTCTCGAAGACCGACGTTACTCGAAACCCCTTTCATCGATTTGTTTTCTAAACTCTGCAGTTGTAAAAGTGGAGCAGTGGAAGAAGACAATTGAGATAGCGCATAAAGAGAATTCAACGTCGGGGAGAATCAGCAATACAGCGGGGTGAATATCGATGATATAGGGTTGTTTTTTAGAAGAGAAGCAGCACATAAATCCGAAAATTTCCCAGTCGACAGCGTACAGTCATCCATCAATTAGAAGCGTCAGTCACTTCGTCTGTGGTTAGAGAAGACTATAGTATACTCGAACATACAGTATATGGGGAATCCCGGGAATAACGCTAAATAATGTGACATATCCATTACTGACAGCCAGACACTTTGGCGTCTGCTATAGTCTACCTAACCCCATCTGAAATGTACATTATAAGCTAACGATAAAAAATAATGTAAAAACACCTGGAGATCGGGAAAATTCAACAGCTTTTCCAAATAATTCCAAAGTGTTCAACAACGATGACAATGCCAAATCAGATAATAGAGCGGATAATTTTATCAGGTTGAAATTTCACGTCCTGTAAATATCAACCGGTTGTAATTTCACGTCCTGCAAATATCAACCGGTTGTAATTTCACGTCCTGCAAATATCAACCGCTTGTAATTTCACGTCCTGTAAATATCACCTGATTGTAATTTTACGTCCTGTAAATATCACCCGGTTGTAATTTTACGTCCTGTATATATCACCTGGTTGTAATTTCACGTCCTGTAAATATCACCCGGTTGTAATTTTACGTCCTGTATATATCAACCGGTTGTAATTTTACGTCCTGTAAATATCAACTGGTTGTAATTTTACGTCCTGTATATATATCACCCGGTTGTGATTTTACGTCCTGTAAATATCAACCCGTTGTAATTTCACGTCCTTATTTTGAAAGACTCCAGTACCTCGAAAATATGGTAAATGAGTCTATATCAAACGCCGATTGTGTACGGGTCTTCCAGCACTCCACAACATTTTACGAAGCCGCTTTGAACATGCAAGTTATACCAGGTGGACATCGCATTTTCTCAATGTACAATACATTATAAAATTTCAGTTGAGTTATCGTCTGGATTTGGATTTATATATTACGACTTCTGATGAATGACATCTTGAAAAAGTTTAGAAACTTCCGTCTGCTGGGCAATGATTGAAATGTCATGTTTCTTTCCCCATATATAAAATTAAGCTCAAGGTGGAAATTGATTACATTTGCGACCGGTATCATCAAGCTTTCCAGCAGATAACCTTATATAGGGACAAAAGAACACGAAAAGAAAAACTTTCTATTTTTAACTTTTAACTTCCATTGCGCAAATAGTGCTGTTTGAAATAACGGTGCGTTTTAATTTCTACCTGTCTTTAAGTAATTTGTATATTATTTGTTCTTAATAGTCCATGATGCTTTTTGTGTTTTTGCCATAAGAATTTAAATGCCCGAATAGTCGAAATCAGTCGCACCGTTAATATAAATGCTCATTTAATATACAGTATATATGTAGTACTTATTTAGAAAATAGCAAAAAAATGTTCGGCAAAATCCAAACTTGATAAGAATAATTTTGTACGGGTGGATAGGTGATTCTATTAGATCGACTGCAACCATTTGAACTCTTAGCAAAATTAATTATTTTAAAAGGACTAACCTTTAGGTTTCATCGACAGGAATTCCCAGTCTGCCTAAAGGCGAGTTTCCTAAAAGTGATCCAATCTAATATTCATTGACAGAAATAATCAGACAGAGAGAAAATAGCACATTTATATATCCTCGGAATGCGATAAGATGGAGAGCTTCCCGAAATTAATTGACAGTCTCTCTCTCTCTCTCTCTCTCTGTGTGTGTGTTAGCTATCTCCTCTTAGACCATCCATCGGAGAGAGCTGAAAATTTGAGTACCCACGCCTTGAATGGCGGCGCACGGCATGCACTAATTTCCATCCGTATGGGTGCCACAGGTCCAGTTTTAAGGTTCCTATTTAGGCCCTATATTGAGACTGTCAAAACTAGACGTCACTTTTATACCTATTCGTGATCAAACAAACAAAGCAACTGCGCGTCAACATCCCGCGAACGCGACAGCGAAACCCTTCAACAACAACACACTGCCCGTCATCAAACAAGCGCTATGGAAGCCGCACGGTAGGATTTTAGGGTCTTTTAGACACTTTTAAGACTATCAAATCTTTGATATGTGATCTGTAATGTTTCCATGGATATATAGTGACACAATTCGATTTGAACATTTACTGCAAGTCATCTTTGGTTACATTCCGAGCTAGCGGACGCGTTCAACTAAAACAGCACCCCAGATTGACAGATAATGGGCACAACACAAAGAATTTGGCGAGTGACGGACGAGCTTGTATTTCGATATTGTTCTTTTAGCTTTTGCGGTTTGTTTATTTTGCAATAAATTATTTCATTTATGTATTAATTCAACAATGATAAATAAATTCTGGCATCGAAAATAAGTGTGAGAAAAATTTCCCTCCGTGTAATCAGTGAGGAGGGACACATGTCTCACTGAAAATATCGTTGCCAAAATCTTAAGAAACCTGAAAAAATTGTGCGTAAAAGCCGATTTCTGCAACCATTGCGCAAATTTTATTCTGCAGGCAAAAGAGAAAACTAATGGATAACGTGATGATCGTTGGTGACATAATCTTTCCCAATGTAGCAGTGAAACTATTTTTATACCAATCTCCTCTGCAGCATGTCATAGAGACAAAAAATGCACATAATATGTTGCGTGTCAAGGAGAGCTGAAACCGGTGTAATGACGTTTCTATTCCCTGTGAGAGTTGTTTCGGGGTTGTCGTAAAATCGAACTGGACAGGAAACACACCGGGACTTTCGACTCTGTGAAAACCCTACTCAAACTGCGATACAAAATCCTGCATTTCAATCAGAAAGTCCCTCGACCCGCTGCTATGAAGCAGAGATAAACAAATACCAGCCTTTAAATTGCAATTTTGTTTTAAAAAATCATTTTTATTCAGATAACTCGCTGACAATGAATGGGACAAAAACTTGAATACTTATTTTATGACAATAATGAGTAAATAAATTAATATTAAATATTACTTTGCGATAATAATTTGTTACAAGTTACAAAAGAAAAGAAAATAATAGCATGTTATGTGAACAATTTTCCAGCGAAACTCAAGTCTTTCATCCTTCTTCGATAGTTAATTAATAATATTTTGTCTAAAATCATCAAAATGGCGCGCAGCGTATTAATCCTATATATATCGAATAATTTTAATGCGTAGGAGAAAAAGTAAAACATGATACAGTTACCAGACAGGTATTCGGTGCGACCGGTTTCCGCTATTCATCAGCCATACTCATGCACGGGAATATTACAAAAGGAAATAGAGTCAAATTGCGAGGGAATTAATATTACAACACAATTGTGCACAATTAAAACACAAATACAAAAATAATTAAAACCCTTTAAAACGAAGGAGGCATATAGCTACATCATTCGCCAACAATTTATTAAGAGAATGGGCTCACTCTTTCATGTAAACCGCCCCTTCCTCACCGCCAAGTCGAATACATGTTTTCCTCTGCATTAGATTCCCGAATGCGTCTTCTTTATCTGATCTATATGTAGAATGATTTTTTATTACTACTTCGTTTCTATTAATAGTACATTGCACTTTTGTTCAGTTTCTAAACAGCTCTTCTCGTTTTTTAGCTTTTAGCCTTGTCTCATAAACTAAATGTATGACCCCCAGAAATTGTGTCTCTCCCGCGCCCGAACAGTCGATTCCACAAAGATATTCTGACGATAAGGAATCATGTAATGATGAATGATGATTATGTACATTTAATCAATAAACATCCTCGTGGAAGTCGACAATCGTCCTAAAACGCCGTATCAAATTATGTAAAACGGTGAACGAATTTAACATTTCTTTGTAAAATTGCAGGATCCACCCCACCCCCCCCCTTCGGGAAAAGGGTGAAAAGACATAATTAAAAACCACAATTCAGACTCCGTGAGCATGCGTTAGAGCACAACAACAGAGAAACATTTCTACTACTTACCTTGAGCAGTGAGTCCCGCGGTATCAACGCCGAGAGCTGAGAGCAGAGCCAGACAGGAGGTCACATTCTCCAACTGGAAGACGAAAGAAGTTCAATGAGAGGGCCACGTGACCGGTGAATGAATTAACAGATGAACGACATGAGCTTCACACGATACACGACACCCAGCTAAGTTGGCGACAATGAAGACAACGAACTCCCCCGCACTGGGAGAAGACGAAGAGGAAGACGCCGGAGGTGGTGGTGTTGGTGGAGGAAGAAGAAGAGGAACCCCCAACAGAGTGAGTCATGCTACTGTGTGTGTGCCTGTGTTTGCTTGCCGGCTCGTTCGGTGGCGTTGTGGCTGTTGTGTCGTGGCGTCGTCGACCCAAACAACCTCATATGGTGCTGTGGGTTAAAACGGTAACGAAAATCTTCACCCACTCACTCACTCCCTCAATGAATCCCTTCGTGTCAGGTCGAGTCAGCTGGCCAAGTCGAAGAAGTCAGGGGAGGGTGCAAACGTCGACAAAATGTGTGCCACCAAACCCTCCACCCCTACACTCTCCTCTCAAGTTTTTCTTTCGGGGGTGGAAGGGGTGAGGGACGCCAAGGGCTAGCCAGTACCACTCGCCATGCGATCCGCGGGCAGTCTACACTATTCTCTGTACGGCTGGCGTGTGTAGTTGTGCGGTGCTGCAACCACACAGCACCCGTGCCCTTGTGTGCCCGGGGTTGACATACGTGACGTGACATGGGATCAGCAAGGGGGAGGGAGAGAGAACGCGTTGACGTTCAACAAGTTCCGGCAGATGGTACTTCACTCTGCAGTACACCACTCGCTAGTACGACCGTCCACCTCCCCCTCTCTCTCCCGCACGCTCCCAATCAGTGATATCGTCCCCCGTTCCTGGTAATTAAACCGAGGAGGATAATCACTTGGTGAAACTTCTTCATTGATCTCTGCTGTTGACCTCCTCTCTCTCTCTGTCTTTCTCTCTCTCCAGCACTTAGTCGATGTGCTTAGACCACATTAATCGAATTTCCACAGTTCAGCGACGCTCAATGACCTAATGGGACAGACGTTACGTAATTGACTGCCGGTTTATAATGAAACAGAGATGACGAAGTAGGAGATCGAAGTTTGCGGCTAAAAAGAAGAGCTAAACCCAAACTGGTCAACATTCATTTATTACAAGGTGTTTCGTGAAACATTTCTGATCATCAGACAGAAGGGATAAACGTAAATTTAAATACAACCGGACATTTTGCACTATATTGAAATCTGTTATGAAAAACGAAGCAGCATTGTTTTACCATGTCACCTTGTCCCGTCATTAAGTAAGTAAGTAAGTAAAACGTATATTTATAGAGAAACGATGTGGGTCGGACATATAAGAACAAAAATATTTGGTAGAATAACCAACTGATTTGGAAGTACAACAATTTCAAACCGAAAGATACAGTATAAAAATTAAACGAGCTCTTGATAGCACTTGGAAAAATGATTACAAAAGTCTATAAGTCCGGATTGCTGGCAGACGAATATTTGTGCGATTAC